>VZTT01070585.1:0-20936 GCA_013400855.1 Buphagus erythrorhynchus
AGAAAAAGCACAGAAAAAATTAAGGGAATGGAAATAAATCAGGAAGAAGCATGGATGTGACAAATACCACATTTGACACTGATTTGTAAAGGAATGTTTTTGTGTTTTCCACCAAATGTTCCTGCAGAATGGAAATGGCGGTTGTCAATTAGAATAAACCAATACTATTATAGATTATGAAGTTTGCTTAAATTGTGCCATACAGAGAAGAATGGCAGCAGTAACAGAACTGCTGCAAGGCCCTCCTTCACTTCCCCTTGTCCAGCTCTTTCTTGCATCCTCCTGCTTCTCCTGCCAACACAAAGCCACTTCAGGGCCTTACGAGCGAGTTTGTCCGTGTTTCATCTCTGCTGCAGGTTCCACTCACCGCAGCGTTTCTGTGAAGTGGCTCAGTTTTGACAGTGACAGTGACGGGAGACCCTCCCCGCCATATATGGCTGCGTGACGTCATACACCACGCGCGTTTCTATTGGTCCGGATGTGCGGTGGGCGGGGCGTGTGGCGGCCCCGCCCCGCCCGTGACCCGAACCGGATCTGATTCCACTCGCGGCCACCGACGGCACCGGGCGCGTCTCCTCGGGCCTGCGACCGCCGCTGTCACCGCCACTGTCACCGTCACCGTCACCGCCGCCACTGTCACCGCCGCCATGGCGCTCAGCGATGCCGACGTGCAGAAGCAGGTAGGGCCGCGGGCCCCGGCCGGAGCGGAGCCCCCTCAGGGCCGTGAGGAGCGGGGCTGACGGCGCCGGGGCCCGCAGTGCAGCGCTGGCGCCCGGCTCTGCTGCTCTGTCGGGGCGCTCCCCTGGGAAAGGAAGTTCGGTGGAGGGGAAGGATCCTGGCTTGCAAAGAAGAGACTTCAGACAAAGCGGTTTTTGCCCTACCGGGGTGGATGGGCCCCACTGCGGAACTTTCTTGAGGCGTTTTGGTGACATGTTACGCCAGATTGTAACGAGAGGGTTCATGAGCAGGCTGTGTGCTATCTGCGGTGTTTAATTGCACCCCGAGGCAGGTAAATGCACAGCCTTAGAGGAGTAATGTGTTTTTGAATGTAGCTGTGGTAGATGTGTAGAAGTGAGGGCCAGCCTCTTCTTCCGTGCCTGCAGTGGGAGAACCAGAGAAAGTGGCCTTAAGCTGAGACAGGGGAGATTTACATCACATACGCGACAAAAAAATTCACTGTTAGGGTGGTCAGGCATTGGAATAGGTTGCCCAGGGAGGCGGTGGAGTCACCATCCCTGGAGGTGTTTAGGAGGTGTCTGGATCTGGAGTGGTTTAGGGATTTAAAGGTTACAATGGTAGTGCTATGGAGGTCTCTTCCAACCTTAATNGTGGTAGTGCTACGTTGATGGTAGGACTGGGTGATCCCGGAGGTCTCTTCCAACCTTAATGATTCCCTAAGGATTTCCCATCTCTTTCTTTCTTGTAGCTGTGCTACCTGCTGTTAGCTGTACCTTAGCATTTGGGTGGGCTGCTCATTGTTCCTGAATGCCCTTTTCAGGTCTCCATGTCAGGAGAGTGCTGCAGCCTGGGCTTGGCTTGCAATGGAAACTTCCAGCCCTGAAGTCTGGCTGTGGACACTCCTCCAGAGGCAGGATGCCCTGTCCCTGTTGACTGTAAACACTGCCCTCAGCTAAAAAAGCTGCTTTCAGCTGGGTTGGAGATGATGTGTGGTGTTAAAGGCTGTGGATCCAGTCAGCGCTGGTCTGGGTGGTTTCTTACAGGTGATGAGCAGATCAGGCAAGTTCCCTTTGTCCTCTGCATCACAAGTACTTGTGTCTCACTTTCTCATTCAGTAAACATAGTCTCTTGGCAAGGAAGCGTTACAATAAAAGTAAAATTAGTAGGTTGCCTTTCTCCAGAAGGAGAATTGTAACATGTATTCCTTTTATCTGCAAAGCTCTGGGCTTTTTTCCTGACACTTCCATGAAGATAATAAAAGTAAAGCTGACATTAGGGTGGTCTTGCTCAGCCAGAATGGACCTGAACTTCAAAGGTTAATTCAGGCTCTGGTGATGTATTAAACATGTAACACTAATAGCATTTCACATCTGCAGCATTCCTGTCAGTGCTTTACACTCCTGAACCCAGGATGATTCTGCTAAATGGAAAGGAGAGTGCTGATGGCTGACAGTCCTGCATGTGGATGAATCTGGCATGAACTTGCCAGCTGCTCCTCTTAACTCCTTGCCACCACACTTCCAGCGATTGTCACTTTGAAAATCATCTCTGATTGAGACTTTTTCCCACTGACAGACTTGTTTTGTTATTCTGTCAAAGGTCTTTAACATATTGTTCTGTTTGGTCACTTCTAAAGCCCATCTAACATCTAGAACTTCCCTTGGAAAGGATAATCACACTGCTCCTTTCTTCCTTTCTATAGGAAATACATCTTTAAAATTAGTCTCTCATTTCCAAATACATTTTTTTCAGTGTTATTAAAACTAATCCTACTTATAGATGTTAAAATCTCACTTTGGTAATCCCTTCATTTCTATAAAAAGCAAAAGGGGATTTCAGTACAGCAGCTTTTGAAGGAAGTAACACTGTTCAGTCTTATCACTCAAGAAGTGGATTCCATATTAGCTTGCTTCCATCTCATTCCTTTTCTTTACACACAGGATGTTTCCTGAACACCCAGAACTGTTAAAAGTGCTTTTCCAAAATTCAGAAACCAGACTACAATGGAAGAAGTGACTCAGTAACATAAAGGCTGCTGCTGCTTGGTTCTCAGTCTTCTTCAACAATAGGCTATTCAGCAAAATAATATCCTCATTTTAAATGCCTCTCTTGTCCTTTCTGAAATGCAGGGTAGGAAGCTGATGCTGTGGGTGGACAAGTACTTGAGAGTCTTTGCAAACACAAATTAAGAGAAAACCTGCTGATTTGATTTTGAGGATATAGATGTCACTTCTTCCACTGTGTTAACATGTGTTTAAAATCTTCCACTTGTCTCTTCACTTCTGTTTTTTCATCTCGACAGGCTTAGTGCTGTCCTGCACATTGGCTCAGTTTTCAGCTTGGCACCTTTCTAACCTCTTTAAAACATTTAATTTTAACATGAGATTCTATAAATAGAGTCTTTCGTGTGAGTTTATTCAGACTGGATTTTCTGCAAAATGTGTCTCATCACTAAGTGCAAGCAAAAGTAGGTTTTTATGGCCTGCTCCATCTGGCCATGGAGGTGTCTGTACCTCATCCCAGTTGCAGTTTGCTTGGGAATGAGTCCTTCCAGTCTGCCCCAAATGGGAACCTGATCTAAGGGATGGTCACAGAAAAGCATGTGATGGGTGAACAGAACTTGGGCTGATTGCTTTCCTGGTCTTTAAGTTGCTGGTCCTGAGCTTTGTAGTGCTTTGAGGTGGCTTCAGAAATGTTTTTCAAGTGGAACTTCTTGGTTCATGTGGGACTCTGAAGCAGCATGTGACATTCTTGGTGTGGTCTGGGTAACAGAGTGTTGTCCTGCTGCTGTCTCCTTCCTCAGCCCTTCCAAACTGATCTTATAATGATAATAACTTATAGTTATTATTATTAAACTTATTACAGTTTTTCAAGAGAAGTGTCTCTGGTGCTCAAAGGAACTTCTGGCTGTACAAATCTGACCAGAGTGATCAGTAGCACTTTGCTCTGCTTCACTGTTCACCTGTGGAAAGCCCAGGTTCGTTCAGATGCCATCTGTGATAATTTTCATGTTTCATGTAAACATCACAAAAAACAGACTCATTTTGCTGTGTGAGGATTTTTGAAGTCTGGGAGGTTTTTTAAATAATCCCAGGGGTGAAAAAGTTGGTCTCATAAACAAGAACTAAAACACCTAGCCTCATGTTTATACAAATTTACTTTTGAGTTGGTTGGTTTGTTTGGGGTTTTTTTATTGCATACCTGAAGTGGATTCTTCTAATGGCAGTTAGTGAAAGAGCATTATATAGAGTTACTGGGGAAAATAGTTTTCTTCTAATATATGTCAAGGTGAACTGACTCTTTAATGTGTATACTCAAATGTCCTTGCAAAACAATATTATGTAAGTTAGTAAATGGATATGGAGATCTATAAATGAGGATATATATACCCCTACTTCCCCTGGTCAATGTCCTTTCCTACAGAAAGTATTTTCTTTCCTCTCTCTTGTTACAGATCAAGCACATGATGGCTTTCATTGAGCAGGAAGCCAATGAAAAGGCTGAAGAAATAGATGCAAAGGTAAAAATGGAAGTCCACTGTCAGTAAGTGCAAAAGGAAAACTGCATCCCACATCCTTCTTTGAAAGTTGCAATCAGGACTAGAACATCTTTGTGAGCTACAGCTGATTTCTGTTTAGTTATTACATAGCAAAAAATACTGTACCAAATAAAGTTAGCATCTCTTAGCTTTTGACGAATGAAAATGACTCAGAGCTGGTTTGGGTCAATGTTTAATCGGTTCTTGAATATAAATATATTTATATCAAAGTTCACCCCTTTTTTACAGAGTCAGGAGAGCTGAGTGGTAACGTGACTCAATTGGATTAAGCAGAACACCTTCCCCCACTAAATTAGTATTTAAGGCATGAGTTGAATTACTTGCAGAATGCTTCACTTAGGTTAAGCCACAAGAGACTGGGTTTAATATTAACCTGGTGATAGAGTACAGATGTTTACTGAAGAAGGATTAATGGTGCCTTTCAGCCCCAACAATCTGCATTACACCACTACTGAAATGCCTTGTTGGTGTTGGACTCAGCATATGTGTTGCTGATAATATTTAGTCTTCCTTAAACATTTAGATTTACACAAGTATTTAATCAGTAATAAATCAGGTATTCCTGAAGATCTGCAAACAGAATTCAGAAGTTGAGATTGGGTTCTCAGGTATAAGTAGGAGAATTATCCATGTTTTTTTACATTCTGTCTGGTGAGGCTTTACAAAAAAAAGTAACAGCTGTGCTGTCACCCTCTTTGTGTAAGAATTACTTAAAGAGGTGAAGGGTTTTTATATAGAACCATAAGTTGTATCATCCTATCCTGTCTGTGAATGTGCTCTGTTAAATTTTGGTTCTGTTTTTTTCAGCCCAAGGAATCAATTTCCACTTCAGTTATTTAATTTTTACTGTAGGCAGAAGAGGAATTCAACATTGAGAAGGGTCGCCTTGTTCAGACACAGAGGCTGAAAATCATGGAGTATTATGAAAAGAAGGAGAAGCAAATTGAACAGCAGAAGAAAATGTAAGTTGCTTGGGTTAGACAGCTGACTTCAGAGCCTGAGCTCGCATTTTGTTGTTAATTTTATATAAAATTCTTCTTCCCTTGGAAACAGGCAAATTGTAGACAACATGTTTAGTTCTAATTGCGAGTTTCTGTTTTTTTCTGGGGAGAAATTATCAAAGCTGAGCTACAATGTTATAACTTAGTGTGATGAAAGAATCCTTCACATTTCTTTATGTAGTTAATGTCTAGAACTGGTACAAATGATCATGTCAGGTTTAGTTTGGCTGGGTCTTCACCAAGAAAGGAGTTCTGCAGTTTAATCTTTTGTGCAAGTCCAGAAACAGTTTCAAATAGGTGAAGAGACCTTGTTTTTAAGTGTTGTAGAATTGTTATCTTTAAAGGCAAAGTGTGCAGTTAAAAGTTACAGTTCTTCTGTCAAAGGCTGATGGATTGATTCAACTTTATCATGCAACTTGCAGTCAGATGTCCAACCTGATGAATCAAGCAAGGCTGAAGGTCCTCAAGGCAAGGGATGACCTTATTGCAGTGAGTATCTCTGAAGTAAACACACAGTCTCTGTTTCTACCATGTGTTAGGAAATTGAACTGTTCTCTAAGGAAAATACTATTTTTGATTGAGTGATGTTTACTTCAACATACAAAAATGGCTTTCCAGGCTGCTCTGAAAAGGCCTTGAGGATTTAGTCCAGCTTTGCTAATCTTATTTTCACAGTTTCCATTATCTGCTGTTTTAGGGAAATACATTGGTCTGCCAGGAGCATTGCAGGCAGTGTTGTATCTCTCATTTGTACAGTAGCTTGTTTCTTTAAAGTGCAGCAAGAGAACAATTCTCTCTTGCACAGTTGGTAGAATTTTGAAATTCTCTTTGCCTGAAGCAATATTTATGTGAAAAACCCAGTATGGCATAAGCAAGGAGGCTTAAAACACCACTAACTGGGAATTTTTGTGTCCTTCAGTGGCCCATAGTACATGAAAAGTTTTGCTTCTTGTTCTGGTAGGTGACCAGTGTGTGTGTTGACACAGAGGGTGAGTAATCATTCATCAGAGCAGGCTACATTCAGGCTTGTGTGGGTGTCCTGTGCTTATCTGTCACCGTGGGCAGTGTGTCCCCATTCTGCTCACTGAGCAGTGGCCAGGTGTGCTGTGCTCTCCCACCGTCTCAGAGAGAGTTTGGGTGGTCCATGTTCTGCTAGATGGGGCTGTTGAGCTGTTGGAAAAGCTTGAAACACCCATGGAAATCAAAAATAAAAGATGGGATAAATGTTCAAGTCGATGCTACCATGAAAAAGAGGAGTTAGCAGAAGAAAATCACCAGTTTATTGACTCTTTAAAACGAGTTTCAAACTTCAGATTGTATTCCCAGAGAGAAGGAAGGTGGATTGCTCAAGGGCTAACTGTGTTGTGCTAGTCTCTGCTGGGTAATCTCTTCCTCATTTATGTGCTGACTCAACCTCATGCTTCTGAGTAATTCTAAACACTCTTCCTCATTTTAAGACTTTAAAGTCACATGCTGCTCACTCTTTCTTCCCTTATCAGATCTTTGTCTTCTTTAATGAGGAGAGATGGGCAGTTCCAGAAATGCAGTGTTACTCTAGGGAGGACAGAATAACTAGGTTTGACCATGACAGTAAATTGTGATAGTTTTATATCCTCATACTGATTGTGTTACTGGGCACTGTTTTTCTAAACACTGTGAGATAGGACAGGAAAGAAAGGTTTATACCAAATCACAGAGTTTCTTTATCTGAAGCATTTCTGATGGTTCAGTTTTACAAGCTCTGAATTGACTCACATTTCTTTAAAAGTTTCTTAAGAATTCAATCCCATCCAATACTGATTTGCTGAGTAAATATAACCAAGACAGCTACTTCAAATTAAAAATAAGCTCTCTCTTTTAAATTTTGACTTGCATTTACTTGCAGTTAAAGAATACCTAGCCTGAATATTATTTGATGGAAAAAATAGATTGGATTTCTTTGCTCAGCCATAAAGCTGAAAAAATTATTTGGACAACTGTATTGTTTTACATTAAGCAGTTATTTACTACATATTTAGTTTATCTAAGTTAATGCCCTGACCACCATCCTTTTAGTCCTGAGCTCTCCCTTTTTCACACAAAAAGAATTATTGTCAGGTTGTAATGAGGTCAGCCCAGGGCAGGAAGAAGGGAAGTGTTGGGCAGGGATAGTGTGCCATGCACAGAGATGGAGGTCTAGCTTGGATGAACACCAGCTGGAGTGTACATTTACGTGTTGGCAGGGTGTGAGAGCTATAATGAAAGTACAGAAAGTTGGTAGGCATGAAACCAAATGCCAAACAGATGGGCTCTGCTGATCTGATTTCTTCTGAATGTAGGATTTGCTGAATGAGGCCAAGCAGAGACTTGCCAAGGTGGTGAAGGATACTGCCAGGTACCAGACACTGCTGGATGGACTAGTTCTACAGGTAAATATTTAAATTGTGAAACATGGATCATTGCTGCCCTAGCCCCCTAAGTTTCTTTTTGTCAGAAATAGCCCTCTGAAACAATACAGTTGTATTGGAGTCTGGATCAAATGCTGCTGAGTGATCCTTGAGTTTTAAACATCACTTCAATATCTTTGAGTCTTGGATTCTGAACAGAAAAGGTTGCAGCTTATTTTGAGGTGTAGAATCTAGTATACCAGCAGCAGTTCCATTGTAAGAATAATTGCAGATGTGCACACACGTATTTTAGGGTGCACACACTGATCAGTTGGATCAAATGCATCTTTGTCAGAGACTGTTTCTCTAAACCCACAAGTCAGTCCATATCTGCTTCAAAAACCTTTTCAGCATTTGGGACTTAATAAGCTTTGACAAATTTACTGTAGTATGGAATGTGCTTGTGACAGAAGCAGGCACAGAAACAGAAACCAGAGCTTTGCTTGGCTAGAAGAACATCTTCAAGCCCCAGAAATGAACGGCTGAAAGTCCAGTAAATGTTGGCCAGGTCAGTCCTGTGAGCTCTGGTGCCTCCTTCTGGCACAGACTGGTCCTGTTTCTGTGAATTCCCAGGAGCCACCCACGAGCTCTCCTGTCACACTTGGATGGCAGAGTTTTCTCTTGTGCCTCCAACTGGGTGTTGTTTCTTTGTCACACCCAGGTCTGGTGTTGCTGTACATCAAACAAACCTTTCTTGTTCTTTCAAATTGGCCACGCTTTTCTTGGCTCATTATGTTAGATCCAGTGAGGGAGGGATCTGTGCTCACAGCTGGACCAGATGATCATTGTAGGTGCCTTCAAACTGGAACTAAACTAATTTTATTCTGGTCTAGCCTCAGGTATTACCACAGGAATTGCATGGCAGGGGTTCTTAGAACAGGCATCTGACACTGCTGCATGTCTTCCATTAACTGGCCAACACAGTCCTGAGATTCCACTTGTTTAGTTGCACTGGAGTTCCAAAAACATCATCCCTATTTAGGCTGTTCCCCAAATATTGGTGTTGTCCTCTCAAAATGCCTGTGTGAGGTGAACTTGTGAGCAAAGATCTAAATAAATGAGGCTGATATTGTTGGGTCTTGGGTTTCAAATTGATCAGCTTCTTTCCTTTCTTAGGGTTAAATAGTTCTGACAAATTATTAATTATTAATGATAAAGAAGATGTTGACTTCCTGAAACTGAAATGGTTATTCCTTGCAGGGATTCTACCAGCTGCTTGAGCCCAGATTAGTTGTTCGGTGCAGGAAGCAGGATCTCCCCATGGTTAAGGTAAGACACCTGGAATATTTTGACAGTGCCCTGCTCACAGAGGCTGAGACCTGACTGCAGATGTTTGCTGCTCAGATCCCCCTCTCTGTGGGATATGAAAGCAAGCTTTGCTGCTTGCACTTCTGTTGCAGCTACAGTGTGCTTCCAAAGTTGGGGATCATTTCCCTGCTTGGATATTACCTTGGAAACTTTAGACATGGCTACAGTATTAAGAGTAATAAGTGGGTTTGGCTGAAGAGTCAAACTGAAATGCATTTGCTTAATTAAAAAAAAAAAAAAGAGGCCTCAATCTCTTCATTTTATTAGTACAAGTGATTGAGTGATCAAACTGGAGTGCTGCAGTAGCATTTGTCAGTGCTAACTGGAGGTTTATCTTCTGTCCTAGACTGCTGTACAGAAGAGCATTCCCATCTACAAAAATGCCATAAAAAGGGATGTGGATGTTCATATTGACCAAGACAGCTTCCTGCCAGAAGACATGTAAGGAAAATGGGATTGTTTTGTACAGGGCACTAACTTAATGCAACTTTTCAAGCCACAGCTGACATTAGTGTCAGAAAATTAAGTATGGAATGTCCTCAGAGTGGCTGTTGCTGTTCTTGTGGAACTGGCACTTCTTTGAGTTTATCAGACACAGACTCTGCAGTTTTATCCAGACAAGCACTATCTCCATCAAAAATGTGAGAAAAGGTTTTGTGCAGTCTCCAGCCTGATTCACAGTACTGGAGTAGGGAATAACTGTGCACAGGAACTGAACCACTGGTCTTCTAAGGAGAGATAATATGGATGTAGCTTTCTGTCTCAAGATGAAGCAAACTGAGTTTTAAGGTGCTGCAGGAGAGTCACTTGATGGGGTTTGTGTCTGTTTTGTGTGCAAGGCTCTATTTCCATATGGTGTCATAGAGGTGCCACAGACAAAGCTGCATGTTCTATCATCTTTATGTATGGCCAGCAAATAATACTTGCAGCTCTTTTCCTCACTTTCCAAAATGTGACAGCTGTCTTAATAACACAGAGTCTGAAGCTGTTTCAAAGGGACAAATTGCATCACTCCACTTATATTTAAATCATGCTAATGAGGATCCTTGCACATAGCTCTGGTCTCTGATAACTCCAAAGATGCTTTGCACTGCTGCTTCACTGGATCTCTTTGTGCTGATTCCTATTAAGACATGACCAAAAAGGTTCTTTTTTAAAAAAAGAGAAATCTTAGCCATGTATCTGACTTGCCTATAAATGCTGATTTGGGATATGTTTGCCACATTCTGACTCTGACTATGGATTTTTCACTGAATTATTTCTTTTTTTTTTGTTGTCCATCTTTAGTGCTGGAGGTGTTGAAATCTACAACAGTGATGGTAAAATTAAAGTTTCCAATACCCTGGAAAGTCGTCTGGACCTTGTAGCCCAGCAGGTGAGTTTCTCCAACAGGTAAACAAAATACAATTAACTAGTTTGTTCTTGTAATGAAATCCTTGTGTTTCCAAAGTGTCACAATAGTGCATGGCATCAGATTTCATTGGGAATGACAAGTAGGAAGTTATTTTTGAATGGAAAGAAGCAAATTACCTATTGTTTGTGCAGCAAAAAAACATGGCTTTCCCCAGAATGATTCCTTTTTAATTAAGCTTAAGCATAAAACTCTGTAAATTATGGTACTGAAAGCCTTGGTTATGACTGCACTGCAGTCAAGATGCTGAAATGCTGAGGCTAATTTGAATTACTGAAGCTAGCTTGAGTAAAATCTTTGGCTGAGACCTATTGCACCCAAGTGCAGAAAACCCTAGCTCTGGCATCTCTTATGCTGCAGTACAGGCAGTGCTTTCAGTCTATAGAGTAGCAGGCAATGTGTGATCAGAGAAAGACTTCAGAAAGCTCAGATGAACTGACTTGTTAATTTTGAAGCCAACCTAACTATCCCACAGTGCCTGCAGGAAGAACACACAGCAGTTTTATTGCCCATTTCACATAACTGATGTGCTCTTTCTCTACAGATGATGCCAGAAATCAGAGTGGCTCTCTTTGGTGCTAATGCCAACAGGAAGTTTTTGGACTAAACCTCTATGAGAGAAGGTGGGATCTGTTCCACTGCCATACTGAAGGGGATGCAAAAGCATCTGCTAATTTAAAATCTTGAAATTCTACATTACTGTGTCATCCAGTATCTGTTCTTCAATCGAATAATTTTGCATACCTGCTGTGCTTAGCCTCTCTACTTGTGGTTAGAATGCATTGCTCAAAGGATGTGAAGACATACATATTCATCCAGAAGTGGCACTAGAAAATGGAGGCACTTGTGCTCTTGGCTTTCCTTACACTGTTGTGACTCTATATAAAGACAAGCTGTCCATTTAGGGTCACTCTCTTTGCTTTGGCCACGTCTCTCTCAAGTTGTCTGATCTGTGAAGTAAATTACTATGCTGCTGATGGCAAATCCCCTTTCAGCTATGGTCTTCAGTGTTACAGAGGGCATGTATTCCTTCCCAAGGTTAGTAGTTCAATTCATGTTACTTGGTCAGGCATTTCCTGTTCTGTATATGTGATTGAAAAAAAAAAAAGCCTGAGCCTGTAAAACTATTTATTAAAATAAAAATACGTGTGTGTATGGAGTTCCCTGTCACTTCTCTCTGGGGCATTGGCAGCAACCTTTGAAAAGTGGGATTGTTTGTGTAAGGACTTCTTACCTGAGCTGTGTGTATGAACTGTTCTGTGAAGCTGGAATTCAAGTGCAAGGAATAGTGTCAAACTATTTGCAGGAATAACATTGGATTGTAGGCAAGGCTTTTGAGTAGGAGTCAGGATTCTGGAGCATCATTCTCCCTAAAAAATGGGTCAGTAGTTTTGCTCCCTCTATCTTCTGTCACAGGAGAGAACTACAGTAACACAACTGTGCTACTTAGATAAAACAAACACAATCCATTTCCCATCACGAGTTTGTTGCTTCTGTGCAGGAGATCCAAACTGTACCCTGACTCTTCCTAATGCTCAATTCTGAGATTTCTTTCCTGAAAAATAGAAGCTGATGAATTACTACTTAAATGTGTTTTGAAATCATCTTCTCTAAGTATTGCAGTGGATCAGGAATGGTAGGAATTCTACACTGTGCCATGAGGAGCATTTGCCAAGCTGCAGCAACACTGGCTTTATGCAGTGTTTTTAACCTGAGGCCCTAATGTGTGTGCCCTCATGTAAAGTAGACTCTAAATGCTAGATAAGCCTTTTACTGCTTTATTCCTCTCAAATGGAGATTGACTGCTAAGAAAATCTTGATTCCATGCTGATTTAATCTGTGTCTAGAAGAAATACTTTAAATTTGCTCTTAGGAAATAAGATTATCTAGCAAGGTTGGGTTTTTTGGTTTAATTGCTCTTTGCTGTTGCATTTAGGTGCCAGCTCTTGTTTTCCACATAGATGGTTATGGTATTTATTCCTTCAGTGCTTTGCTTTTCAGCACATAGTTCTGTGACTGAGCAGTAAGTGTGGCCGGATTAAAGTCCCCCCCGCTCTTTCTAAATTTTGGATACCTGTTACAGCTTTTATTTTTGCAACAGTTGCTGATCCAGCTTCCTGACTAAGCCCTGGGCTCTGGTTTTATGACACACATGTAGTGAAGGATAAACCTTTGCACGTGCATGCTTAGCTGTGTTGTTTCTTCATTCAAAGAATACTTTTTGAAGCAGATTTGTTTTGGTCCTTTCTGATGGTTTCATCCAGCTCATCAGTAAGCTATCTGCAGATGCTTGTCTGTGACAAAATGAGATTTTGTACAGGATCTGATGGTCTGTTTCTTTCATGAAGGTAGCAAGACCTTCACAAATCCAATTTTGAAAAGCAAAATAATAACTAGGTAAGTATTTGACTGTGATTCTCACACTGGAAGATGTTGGAGTTATTTACCATTTACTTTACTCTGTTAGTTTTGTATCTTCCTTCTCAGGAAAGAGGAAGAAACTTGTTACACTTGGATTCAAAAATCGGTGTCTTCCAGAATGTGTTCAGTGTTAGTCAATGACAGCAGTGACTCAAAGCAGGTGATTTTAAAAAAGGGTCTGAGATTTATGTACCTTGCAGCTGATATCCAGGACTAGGGGTTTTGTACCCCCTATAGCTCCCCCCAAACTGACTGAGGCATTATTTGGAACATCCTGGTCCTTTATTCCAGGTAATAGGAACTGCTACCAAGTTTTTTTTTTTTTTTAACCTTAGCGATGCAGAGGAAAATGGGATATCCCATCCATGTGTACCTAGTGTAGTTAGCAACTACACTAACACAACTAACTACAGCTGTTATGTCTTCATCCAAACTTCCTTCAGTGTTTGTACACAGATTTTTGCAAGTCAAATGTGAAACAAAAGCAGCATTTCAGGACAATTTCAGAGTTCCTCCTGGAACATTGTTGCTCCAAAACTGGAGCACAGTTTTGTAAGTTGAACTGTACTGCTGAATGTAGCCTGGTGACCTAGGGCAAATCAATGAGAATATTGATCTTTATTCATCTTTGTATATGCATACATAATATTCCCAATGCTTGGGAACAGTAAACAAGCCCTAAGCCAGATCAGCACATTAAGAAACTGGACCAATACAGGTAACAAAGGAGGCATTAAATCAGGAAAAAAATCTCTGTGAAGCTGTGATGGGAGAGGCACTGCAGATTAACAGTGAGATGGTGCAGTCTAATGGAAAAGGAGTCATGGAAATAGATAATATTGCACTTATTCTGCAGAGCTGGCAGTGGAAAATTTAAGAGCAGGCTTGACACTAAGTGGTCACTAGAGGACTTGAAATGTTCCTGCACATCTGAATCACAACCCTGTTTTAGAAGGCAGTTTTCACACTGAGGGGTATTAACATTAATCAGGGAGATCAGGCTGTATGAATGATCCCTGGAAGTGCATCACATGTCAAGAAGAGAGAAAGCCTGGAAGAAAACACCCAGAAGCTGGCAGAGGGAGGGTACCTTGCTTGTTGCATGCCCTTGTCCTGACCTGCTGGTGTTAGCAAGCAGAATATGCATCTCCTGGAAAATAGAAAAGTGTAAGCTCATACCTTACACAGCCCAATAGCACAGAACAGCCAGGCTGGGGCCACCTCCATGGACACACAGCCTGTGCCTGAAATAGCTGGGGAGGTTAAGAGAGAATTACCCATTTATTCACTTCCAAAGAAAGTGCAGTGAAGGAGGAACAGAAAAATTTGGAAATAAAAGTGAACCACCCCAGGGGAATATTCGAAGCAAAAAATTTTCTTTAGTTAAGTGGACTCTGAGCTGTTACTCTTGAGGACCAAAAGCTTGATAGTGCAGTGAAGCAACTTGGCAAAAGGTGTTTAGCCCTAAGCAAGAGTTCTGACAGACTTCAGCGTGGTTTGGCTGGGTGTGCTGTTTGATACAGGCAGCTCAGAGAGGCAGGTGGGGGCCCCATCCTGCCTCTCAAACATGTTTGCAGGGAACAGGCCGTGACAAGAAGGCCCTTCCAGAGCTGGGAAGTTCCTGCTGCTCTCAGCCAAAGTAGAGCTGGCTGGGAAACCCCAAATCTGTCTTCCTAGGCATCTCATTCAGAGCATCCCATACTGTTTTTTTGGCTTTGCTTTAGAGAAAGCAAGAAAAACATCTGCACAGGAGCATTCTCGGGTTAAAATCATACTGACAATGTGCCAAAAATGTCATTTCCCAGCCCTTGTTACATACTGGAAATCAAAAGCTGTGGAAATCAAGGCTACCACGTTATTTTAGGTAGTTCAAGGCTGATCTGTGGGAGAGACTGCAAAGAAACTATCAGGGGTGGTCCCCCCCCAGCATTTCTAGAGGCTGTTTTTCCTTCCTGTGTCCCAGAGGGGTTACAGGAGATCAGCTCCTTTTCCCAGTCAGCCCCTGGCCCACATAGGCACTGCCTGAGCACCAAGTGACTGCACAAACTCTGCCCCAGTGCAAACCTTGGGGCTGCTCAGCTTTCTGTACCTGCAGGGTTCCAAATACAGAGACAGCACCTTGACACGTGGCTGGGAGTGGACAGGAGAAGGGAACAGCTGGCTTAGCTGGAGAACTGAGCACAAGGAAGGGAGAGAGGGACACATTGAATATTCCTGGTATTGAGAGGGGCAGGTATTTTTTGGAAAACTTCTTTCATCCACATGTGCACAGTCTCTACCTTGCTCCCTTGGGACCATTGTCTGCAGTGCCACTGTAACTCCTTTCTCCCAGCAAAGGCCACATTTACTCATGTGGTCATAGACAAAACCCTTTTGGAACATCTGGAGAAAGACTGGTGCTTCTCCTCAGAGGGCTGCAGAAGGAGAGAGGAGCCTCACTACCAGCAGCAATATGCCAGAAGTTAATCCCAAAGCAGTGTTTGGGTGGCAGCACAAGAAAACTGATAAGGTCTAAAAAATTAAATTATTATTGTTTTCCCCACATGCACAAGAAATAAAGCAGTTCAAGCACAGACAGTTGTTCCATTCTGCTGCTCTCAGCTCCAAACACTTTGAAGTGTTAGCTAGCCAGGGCTGGGACACCAGGAACTGGTGAGTTACCAGGTGTCCTTGCCACCACTGGTGGGCTCTGTGGGATAGGACTGCTGAGCCACTGGACTTTAGGAATGGGCATATGAGATTTTAACACTGCACACATCCACATCCCACCTCTGTGTGGCAGGAAGTGCTGCTGTTCTGTGTGAGGGGGAACCATTCTTGACAAAGAGCGATGAGCAGTTCATCACTCACACTCTAAAATCCTGGCATTTGAAGTGTTCATCCCAGCATAACAGTGGCTGCAGCTGCAATGCAGGCTGAAGGTGATAACCTATTAAAAACCTTTAAAAATGTTACTTCTCCAGCCCTGTCAGTGCTGTTCTGCAGCAGGACATTCCTCGGTCTCCTCCATGTTACATTGGCAGGCAGGAGCTGTTTGCTTTCATCCAAGCTGAAGCATTTGCCTTTCAGTTTCACCAAGTGACCTCTTGTGAAGTCTGGAGTTGTAAAGTAAATTGGATCAACCATCTGGCTTTTTTTTTTTCTGTTCCCCATTTAATATATTGCTACCATATCTCCCTGCATCTGAATGGTTTTATTGCTCTGTGCTAACCATTCCTTTTTCATCCTGTGCTTCCCTTTTTCATGGAGCACCAGCTACACGTAGTGATTGGAAGGTCTCTGGCTGTGTTGTGCTAGGGGGAAAAAGAGGAGAGAGGCAAAGCCTTGGAGCAAACCCTTGGAGCTCACCAAAGCTTGGCTGCTTTATCTCCATGAAGAGGTGTCCATGCTGCTGAGTGGGTTTCTGGCATGCTGGCATCACTCTTTGCTTTGATTTCAACCTTCTGGCTGATAATTTAGGCCAGCCCTTTTTGTTGTGCACCCACATTGGTAAAAGTAAAAAATATATACTAGGGGCATATGCCCCAAATAAATATGTTGATTTATACATTATATGCAGGTGTTACTGTACTAATTATATTATAAAGTGTAACAAAACCAGGAATTTAAAAAGGATTCTATAAGTATGAAATAAATATTTTTTTATTTATTAATAATGCAAACTGTATTCTCCTCCTGCAACCCAACAGTGTTTTGTTCTGCATGCACCTCATTTGGAGACCTCTGATGTAACAAAAAGGCTTTCCATGCTGGTCACTAGTAGTAACCTCTGTGCTAGAGGTGTTGTATTACCTCTAGTGCATCCACAAGGGTCTCAGGACTTCAGCAGAGGCTGAGAAACCTCCCCCAGCACTATGAGGGGATAAGAGGGCTGAAGGAATTTGCAGGGGGCAAAGGCAGACATCTCCAGGGGGTTTCCTGGTCACTGTGGGAAGCTGTGACACCCCTCAGCTCCTTCCAGCCAGGGGAGGTTCAGGGGTGCTGCAAAGGGGTCCCTGTGCCTCCCACCCAAGAAGCAGCAAATGCCAGAGGCAGGGAAGGAGGGTGGAAAACCCGAGGCATTCCCAGCTCACCCCCTGGTGCTGGATGTGGGAGCAAAGGGTGCATTTCCCTGCTGGGAGTGCCAAAGAAGAAATGGAGGTTTGGAAAGCAAACAAAGGAAGGGAAGGAAAATATCTTGGAGAGAAGATAGAGAGCATTAGGAGTCTCTTGGAGAGAAGATAGAGAGCATTAGGAGTCTCCTGGGAGGCGCAGGGGGGGTGTGCACACAGAGGATGCAGCCAGCAGCCACTTTGATCTCCCAGAACATCTGGTCCGTGGGCATCCGCCCATGGGGCAGCCCCACAGCCATGTGTGCCTGGGAGAGGGGGGTGCACCCCCGGAGCCTGATGCTCTTTCCCATGCTCCACAGCCTCTCTCCTTCAAAGCACCCAGGCAGCATCAGCCCTGCAGAAAAGGCAGGGGCTTGTGGCTCCAGCCCTGGCTCCTTGCTGTTCCCACGCCAGCAAAGCAAGCTTTGGTGCCTGGCTTCAGCCCCTCAAACCTCTCTGAGCCACGTGGAGCTGTGGCCATGCCATGGAGGGGTGTCTGGGATGCAGGGAGAGCAGCTAAAGAAGGGTCTGGGGGAAGGAGTGGAGAATGGCCTTTGGGGCTTTAATTTCAGTGAGGCCTGGGAATGGGTGCCCTTTGCCCAGACAGTGTGACATGCCCCCTGAGATGGGCAGGGACACAGGATGACCAGGAGGACTGTGCTTTGTGTTTTGGTGGTGGCAGATGCTGAATGCCAACAGGCCTGGGTTCAACACTCTGTGTACAAAGTCTCTGCACATCTGATCAAGGTGTGGGAGGATGTTAAAAACATCAAACCCCAGCGCTGCTGACTCAAGTGCACACAGACAAAGAGAGGTTTGGGTTTGGTGTGAGGCAGGCAGACAAAATACAGATGCAGAGGGAAGTGGTGTGGGCATTCAGGCACACAGGCTGTGAAGCATAGCAGCAATTGACACGGGAGCAGAGGATCATTCCTACAGAGAGGTCTGGTTTGCCTTCTCCAGACTTTCTGGGGGGCTCCTGTGCCTCCCAGTCCAAGTAACTACCTCACACAGCACAAGGTTCTCAGTTTGAGGTGTAAAAGGTCTTTCCCTTTTCCTTCCTGAGCTCAACAGATCCTCATCAGACAAGGAAATAAGCAGCACATTTCTCCATATCATGCTCTGCTGTGCCTGGAAGTGAGCACACATCTGCTTCCTATGAAAAAACTGCCCTGGTTGTCATGCAAGTGGTTGGGTGAATGGAAAGGAAGGTCTGGATTTTACAAAGGGGACAGGTGAACTGCTGCAACCTTCTCCTAGGTGCTCTCCAAGGGATAACTGAGGGAGGAACTTCCCAAGGGAATGTGTATTTAACAGGGAAGTTGGGTAGGATGCATTTCCCTAGGGAAGGGAGATCAGAGGGAGGGGAGGCAGGGGCAGGCAGCCAAGGGAAGCAGAGCAGACTGGTATGCACAGGCTGCATTTCCTCAGGGGAGATTTGTTTCATATGCAGGTATGTCTTCAAAGGGGACACCAGGGTGCAGGGGAGCACCAGGGATGCTCCAGGGATTAATTGCCCCCACTCCCCCTCTTCCCTCTGGGAATTTGAGTGGAGAGGCAGGTGTCTGTGGGAGCCAGCCATTTCCCAGGGGGGAGCTCTAGTTTGCTGCTGATTTTCCTAACAAAACACAGTCCTATGGGACCTTCCAAAAACCCATGCAGTTTGGAAAAGCCAGGGACCAATAGGGGCTGGGACTTGGGAGGTGGTAAATCTACTGGCATCTCCCATTTTGCCCAATTCCTGCTGGAATTAGGGTGCTGATACAGCTGGCTGTCTGCAGGGCACAAGCTCTGCAGGACATCTCTCCCCACTCAACTGATGCAGCAAATTGTAATCCAGTATCCCTCTTGGGAAAGGAAATGAAAGCAAACACTCAAATCTCTCTTGTGGCCCACACAGTGAAGTTTCCCCCAGTGAATCCCCCATTAGGAATTTTGAGTTTCCAGCTGAGCCAGCAGCGAGGCATCCCCCCCTTGCCTCCTCACCAAACCAAAGCTGTGTCCTTGTGCCCCCTACTCCTCCTAAAGGCTCCCCCTTCTCTGCTCAGCCCTGTCCCCAGGCCAGGCCAGGCTTTGATGGATTGCAATCCTCCTCTGCCATGGTCAAAACAAAGGTCACGGCCCGAGGAAATTGCTAACAACTTTTGCCCACCGGCCCCGGAAGAACGGGAGCATTGGTGACAAGGGGGTGAACTTTTTACGATCCCTCCACCCAGGCAGGCTCTTTGGGAAAGGAATTTTAAGAAGTGGCCAGGGAACATGAGGCTTCCGGGAGCTGACAGAGGAGGAAATGCTGCCCCAGCCCATGGCAAACCCTGGCCACTGTCCCTTCCCACCTCCTCCCTGTCCCCCAGCAAAACCTCTCTGTCCCTGGGCAAAGAAAGGGCCCTTGGGAATCCCCATCTGGGGGCTCTTGTTATGGTCCAGAACAAGTTTAGTTTTATTTTAGCACTTGGAAGACCCTAATACTCGTTTTGTGAGTGTTAAATATCCAGGCACCAACACTGCACCTCAGACCAAGCTCATGGATAGGAACAAGGGGCTCAGGTACATTCCCACCAGGCAAGGGTGGGAACTGCCCCACCAGGCCAATGACTTTGCTTTGCCCTCCTGTGCTTCTCCACCAAGCAAAAACTGCAGCTTTGTGGGCTGGAGGAGATACAGCAGGATCAAGAGATCCCCATCTGCTTGGTGAAGTATTTTACATCTCAATGTGGGGAGAAAAAAAAAAATCAAAATTTTTAACTTATGAGTGCATTTATTTTTTCTAATACTTATAAGTGGACATTTCTGTGTTTAGAAAGAATTTGTTTTAATCTAAAACTGAGTCTTCCTGAGCTATTCCCAAATGTCCTAGTCCTGTCTTTCTATGTGAGGTAGTCTCTCCCATAGTAAAGCGTGGTGACTCATGGAAAAAGTCAAGATGGGAACTTTACCTGTAAGATGCTTAATTTTTTAGAGAAATACACAAAACCAACCAACACTCGCCCCCCCTCCCCCGGAAAAAAAAAATAACAAAACCCAAAAATCCAAAAAAAACACTGATTGTGCCAAAAACACTCTGGTTCTTCCTTCACCATTCCAAAATGCTGCATCTTGCTCCATTACAGCTACATCATCCTCCAGTTGCAGCAAAGCCTGCCTGGAATCAGAGCTTTCCTCAGGGTCTGCCCCATCATGGGGGTGAGTGGCTGCCGTTTATTTCCACACCCAAACTGGGCACTAAACTTGTCCCTATTGAAACTGATTGATCAAATCCATCCCCAATTCAACCCTACATGAACAAGTAAGTCGCTTTGAAATGGCTCTTTATGGGGAAAAAAGCTGGGTTTGGGAAGCTGTTCTCAGGGAGAAGGAGGCTAGAGAGAGTTTAAACCTCAGCCTAAGAGCTCAGGAAAGCTCCCTTTGTACAAGGGGGTGGGGGTAGCTTTGCCAGCCCATGGAAAGAGGAGAAAAATCAAGAATTGTGGGTAGTAGTAGAAAGAAAAGTAGAAAAAAATAAGGGGACACGTGGCTTGGTTTGACACTACCTTTTACACTCGTGATAGCATCTTGTCAAGATCAGGACATGGCATTTCCTATAGCACAGATAAGCTTTGTCTTTGCCTTCAAGGCAGCTCTAAAAGGAGCAAATCTCCATCCGCCCCTTCCCAGGACTGGTTCCAATTAGTGCAGACCCCACTCTGTGCCTGCTTAGATCCAGGATTAAAAACCTCCCCGTGCCAATCCCCTCTGACCCAAACACTTCCTGGGACTGATAGAGCAACCAAATTCCTCCCCTTCCTGAATTGGACAGCTTGCTCTTGTCACCCCAAACTCTGGCCCCTGCAGAGGGGATATGTGACAGAGAGCAGCCCTTCATCCTCCCCAGGAACAGGGAGCCAAGGTCCTCAGGAGCCTTTGCAGGGCCTGGAGCTGCAGCTGTGCTGGGAAAAGCCCTGCTAGGATGTTTGACTTCATCTGTCTTCCCTAGACAGCAGGGGCTGCTCTGGCACCTGGCTGGTGGGTTTGGGGTGCTCAAGATGTCAGGGTGCAGCAGAT
>VZTT01070595.1:2138-19869 GCA_013400855.1 Buphagus erythrorhynchus
CTATTTTCAGTTATAGACCATCAGCCCATGGATGGAGAATGAAATTTACATCCAAAGAAAGCAAAATATCTACTTGGCACAACCCCCCCCACTCCCACTATTTAGTTGTATCACTCTCTGCATTTTGGTCTGAAACGGTATGTTTTATTTACAAATAAACAGTGACTGTCACAGAGGAAGAGGCCACTTAAATGTTGTGCAAAAATGAAACCTTTTAAAAACCAACCATTAGCTCCATTCCCAAATGTACTATCTCATTTGCCAGAAAGGTATAGCAGGAAGTCTCTCTGAAATGAAATCTTGGCACAGTACAGAACCACAATAATCAGGTTGTTTTATTCTGCAATAAACATTTATTTGCACAGTACATCCACCTAACAGTACTCTCATGTGCCCTCTGGTGGTTCTACAGTCTGAGTGTGGTCTTCAGAACAGGAAAGAAGAAAGATGTCCTTTCACCTCCTTCCCCTGAACTCCAAACCAGTCTGAAACATTTCAACATCGTGTCACTGACTGCTATGATTGCTGGTATTTCTGCACATGTCCTTCTACTCCTAGAATGTCAGAAAATAGTGTGAACATTTCCTCATTAAGATTTGTCATTGTCAAGCGTTTGATAAGACAGTAAGGGTGTCAGACAGTGAGAGAGCTTAAGCCAGCACTGTATTTGACATGAGAAGCAGCTCTCAGTCATGGTGTAGCCACTAGCCATCAATATTGAACATTATCTCAAGCCAGTTCTACTCTTCAGTCTGCCTCAGCACTATGAAAAACACCAACACTTTTTCATATACTCTATAAAGGTGAACTCATTATTTATTAAAAAGCAGACAGCGTTCTGCCTGAATATATTACAGCTAAAGCAGTGATGATAACACCATTTAAAATTTCCAACAGAAACAAAACTCCTGGGAGCAGGCTAAATACCATCAGAAAAGATTTTCTTCTTTGCTTCTCCATTAATATCTACACTCAATACTGGACAATGTGCAATCATCCGTAAATTTCCTTACTTCAGGTTCTGGTTAGAATCAATTTTCCTCTCATTTTCCTACAGAGAAGTTTAGAAAGAAAATAAAGATATGGATTTACCTTTGCTGAAAACAGCAAAATAACTGGGGGTGGGGGGATGAGGTAGGGGTGAATGAATACAGACACACAAATAACTACTCGTCAATATAGCTAAATAAATTCATACCATTTCATCTTTCTCCCACTTGTCAGTGTTGCTCTTGTCCTGATTCACTATGTAACCAGGAGGAAGCCAATTGACTGGGGGATCAAAAATCGACACCACCATGCGACTTGGCAGTCCCTTCTTTTTTCCAAGGCGATACAAGTTACAGTTGCTGACCTTTAAGAAGAACATTCTGATAAACCTTTGAACATACACTTACATAAATAGGCTAAAAGGCAAAAGGAGCAAAAAATGTTATGTGTCAAGCTGGATCTTGCATTATTATGCATTTTCTCCAAATCTCAAAGGGGAGTTCAGCTTTTGTAATACAGTAGAATCAACTCAAAGCAAGATACACATCTCCCTCTTTTTTTTTTTTTTCTGAGGCCAAGCATATTAGGTGTGACTGTTTCAGTTTAAAAAATTTAATATATCAAATTCTCCTCACAAAACAAACTGCTACTTCTAAAATAATAGTAAATAGAACCTGTACTAGTGTCATTTATTACCAGTATAAATAATCATCAATCAGACTACCATTTGGAATGAAAAGTTCTTATTTATAGGTAGATTGACCTAAACCTTGGCAGTAGAAAGTGTTAAAACAGTTCTATATAACACTTATTAAGTCATAATCCAGATGTTATTTTCATAGTCTCTAAAATGATTTTAAGTATTTTAAGGGGAAGGGAAAAAAATATTCTCAGATACAAATATATTTTTTCAACTATTAACCACTGATCTTTTTTTCTCTTTTTAAATGCACTTTGCATGTTTTAAAGTCTTGAAAATTGAACTTCAATATTCAATCACTTCTTTTATTTGAATAGTGCAACTTATTTAGCACTCCTTCTTTTCCAAGATTAAACTATACAATAATTTCCTTTTCAGAGTGATGCATTTTATTAGAGGTAGACAATCAATGCCTTGGCATTTAATTGAAATTACCACATCATGTGGAAGAAAAAACAAAAGTTTTCACAGCTGATTATTCTAGCAGCAGCAGAACTGAAGACTCAGTTCTCTACTGTTTACATTAATTCTAAAATACTTCCACAAATTTGGTTTCAACAGTTCTGTAAGACTTTTTTGTTGTCTCATTTTTAAGTAAGATGCTAAAATTTCAAGGGAAGTATCTTCTTGAGGAGACAAAGGAAAGGTCAAGTAAAGCTGCAACCTAAGCCTCTGTGCTGCTAATTCAATCATTCAAGCATTGGTGTTGAAGAGCTTCTACTCAATACAGTTCTAGAGGTTCAGTGCACCAAATGTTCTCACTAACCCAGAACTTTTAGTTTCATTCAATCCTGTCCTTAGGTTTGTAATCAGCTGGTTTAGATTTCAAATTGAACTTCAGAAAACAGTTTCAATCCACCAATCACAGTTATGGTAATATTAAGCCCACAGTCCTGTATTTTTGTTCTTAATATGCATGATACTCAATGTATAATGAACAAAGCTGTGGAATTAAATCAACCTGCTCCCATTCAACCTTCCAGCAAAAATTTCATACATCTGGCTTGTTACAGCATGCCTTTTACATAGCATGACTGGATTGCTACTACTCACCTTTTTGCTTCTCATGTATGACAGTCGTCCCTCGTGAGCATCAGGGTAAGTGCAAAACAAGTATGTAGTGATGGCATGCTTTAAAAACGAATCACCAAGCATCTCTAGCCGCTCCAGGTTAAAGCCATCACTAGCATTTGAAAGAGTCAAAGCTTGAAGAATGAGACCAGGATTAGGACCAAGAGTTTTTGAGGAGTACCCACTGCAAGGGCTCTTTTCAGAATCTGCTCTGTCTTTTGAAAGATGAATAGCTTTTGAAGTACTGGTGGTCACTGCCATTATGGGGCATCCATCTGAGGTAGATCTGTTAGCATTTCCATCAAGGTATTTATTACTCGGTAGAGTACATTCATTGCTGGGCTTGGGCTGGTTCTCACTGTTGTATAAATTCTGAATGGGATATGAGGTAGTTGGTTGTACAGGTATTTCCTGCCTGCAGTAATTCAGCTGATTTCCTTGGCAAAAGTCTCTGTTAACTAAATCACAATTGCCATTGGCAAGATTTTTATTATAAGAAACACCATTAATTGCTGCAAGTTCTACCGAGACATCAATTTGGAGTTTACTGGGTGACTCATTGAGCAATGTTCTGTAACTCACAGACATTTGGTCATGGTTTTCTGCAGAAGAGGTTCTATTAGCACCTTGATGTGCAGCATTTTCAGGGACTACAATTGTGCTGTGCTTACAGTAATTTTCATTCTCTACTACAGAGGAGTTAGGAAGAGAGATGAAGGACTTGCTGTCAATAGATTTTTTCCATCCAAAGTCCAAGTTAGGATATCTGTAAATATAAACAGGAGGTTTGTTAACAAAAAATATTAGCAGAAGATGAGAAGACACTACATGTACATATATGTCTAAAAAGAGCCACAGCCCTCTGAAAAGAACAGTGACTGCAACATGTAACTCTCACAATGGAGTATTTTTAAACTGTGTTTCACTGAGAAGTGCCATGAGTTAAACAAGAGTTACAAGTTTTATCATTCATGCAGTAATAACTGTTTCCACCTTGTAAGTCAGACATCATATTGAAAAACACTTATTGAAAAAAATACATGCCTGAAATCTGCAGGAAGTGATTTAACCCCTACACCAGCATCAGTGGCTGTTTGAGCTCTTAGTTCCTCTGCTGTCAAAAGGCAGTGCAGGCGGTAAAGTATGCTGGGGAGGCAAACTGCTTTTCTCCACAATGATGCTGGAATAGGATGTATAGCACAGAGCTCAGGAACCAGTATCTAGGAGAGGAGGGGGAAGAAAAGAGTTTTCCTTGTAAAGGTAGCCACCAGATCACTATTAAGAGAGTTCACTTGAATTAGATGCTTCTATTTTACCTGTTTATTCTGCAAACTTTCCCACTTTGCTTTCCTCTTCTCAGCACTGCTTAATGGAAGTGCTTTTCCCTTCTGATTCAAATGGCGAGGAGTCAAAAGATTAAGTCTAAAAACCATGTGAAAATACTGTGGTGTAAGTATGTAATTGACAAATAGAACTTACTAGCCTAAACTTTCTTAAGTTTCTTAGTATTCAACTTCAATGCACTGTGAAGTGGCAGCACTATTACCTCTGGGAAAAAAACACTCAATTCATAATTCTTGTTACACAAATTAGGTATCTCTCAAGAAAAAAAAAAAAATCAGTAATTATTCTGGAAGACACAAACCCTCAGCTTTATCCCATATTTTAAAGAAAATAAAGAAAAAGACACTTTACTGTCAAACTACAAACATCAGACACAAAATATGACTTTTGTTACCTTGAAGATGTGTGGTCCACATCCAGCAGTGGCTGGTTGAGATTGGTAAGGTCAAGATTATACTTTGTTTTATAATATTCAGCAAAAGTTTCATATTCAGGGGAAGGGAATTTACTCAGTGGAGTAAGATCAGTGTATACATCAGCTACATAGAATCGATGAGGCTGATCAAAATTTCGATATCTAAAAAAAAAAAAAGCAGTATTTTGGCATTACAGTAAAGCTTTTACGTTTTTCATGTTCTAACATGGTCAGGATATTAACAGTTAAACAGCACACTTGAGATTTTTGGTTAATAAGGGTTCTTTTTGTTGTAGAAATCATTTATTTAGCTAACTCAAATGCTAAATGAGAAATGTACTTTAAGACAAAGATAAATAAAGACAATCTATAATCTGTGAAATTCTCTCTACAAGATAAACATTTAAATTAAATGGAGGATTTAGGTCTTCAATATGTAATAAAAATTAAGCTCCAGACAACAGTAATGCTACAAATGATAATTTCTTAAGTCAAAACACCTAACAATCAGGTTTGATAATTTGGCTTTTTAACATCTAGTCTCCAATGTGGTATTCTATATCAGCAGAAACTGAGTTCCTCTGTATACAAAGCATGTACTACCTTATGTCTAAACTGGCATTTTAACCATGTCATCCCCCAAATAAAGTTAAAATACAAAACCTCAAATACATAGCAAGGTAAATTCACAAGCCTTTCAAGGACAGTCAAGTAAGTTCTTGTATTACAGGCAGAATATTAAAATTAAAGCCGGACGCTGCCAACATCTTCTTCATGGCTACCAAGGCTCAATGGAAACTATGGTGATAAACATGCCCAGAAAACAATAGTAATAATAATAAAAAAATAATGAAAGCAATATTCAATTATTAGATTTGCATATTAAGTTATTTAAAACTTCGACCTGCTGCATCTATCATTTTAATTCTGAATAGTATCTCTAAACAAAATTCACACACCACTAATGAGACTTTTCAGCTTCTTACAAAAAAAAAAGTTTAAACTTAAACTCATCCTCTATATATTCAGTAAGTACCATTGATCACAATCTGCTAGGCATAACACAAGCCAGTTGGTCCACAGGGAATAATTAAGCCTCCACAAAGCTTACTACTTCTGGAGAACCTTTGCATATCCAGTACATAAAATGAGTATCACTCAATACAAAGATTCTATTAAATGGTCTTCATCACTTGTAATTTTGCCATCTACCAACACGATACTTTCCTTTAGCAGGCCTTTGGTGTGCATAAGCAGCAACCAGAGAACAGGACTCCCATGCAATCTTCCAGACTAAAATTCGTTTCAGTAAGCCACTTCTTGATGAAGTTGCAGTTTTATTAGAATACTATCTAAGTTTTGTGGTGAGTTCTACTATTCCTTAAAAAAATGTAATGAATCTTGGGATGTGCAAACACTTAAATCCTACTAATATACTATTAACTATTGATTTAAAAAAAATCTTTAAATTATTTGANACACTTTAATAAACGCTTAAATTAAATCCTACTAATATACGATTAACTATTGATTTAAAAAAATCTTTAAATTATTTGAAGTGCTACCAGATACCTTCAGACTAACAGCATACAGTCCTTAAAAAGCAATTCTGCTGCAGATACTAACATGCACATATTACAAGTGTTTGTATGAATAGAATAGGTACATCTAAACTATGTAGAGTACTCACCGTGGAATGATAACTGCATCCTGGTAATCTTCTAACTTGAAAATAAAAGGCATTTCTTTTGTATACTGTGTACTAGGAATGCCTGTACGTGCCTCAGATTTCTCAATGTCTTCCATAAACTTAAAGTCAATGTCCAAAGTGCTGGAGTCATCAACTTAAAAAGGAAAATGCACAACTCAGTTTTCTAGGCTGACCTTTTCTGGTAAGTTGTAAATTACAAAATTTTTGTTCTTACCAACATTTAGAGGTAGAACACAATAGGCTGAATCAGCTTCTGTAGGTTTGAACTCTAGTGCAGGTTTCTCAAGACGAAGAATATGTGAAAAAATGTACTGGTGGAGTCGTGTTATCAGCTCAAGCATTTGCAGAGACAGAGTAAAACCAGATTTCTTAAGCTCAATGGATATTGTAACCTCTCCAGAGCGAGTATACACAGGAAAGTGAGGAATCTAAACAAGAACAAAATTGAAAGAAATCACAAAAGAAAATCCAAAGTGGGATTCCTTTACAGAGTACTGTCTGTTTAGTGCAGATTCTGAGGTAATGCTTGATTGACCCTACAGCAAATCGGATCAAATAGGATCAGAATTTTGAATTGTGATGACCCTTCAATTACAGATGAGACTGAATTTTAAAGAACGACTGATTTGGTTTTCTTAATAGTTCTCCTTACGTTTTATAGCTCTTGTCTTTATAAAAGCTAAGTAGAAAAGGGAGTATTTTCTATTATGAAGAAAGAAATGTGAAAACCAGCATATTCCTGAAGTGTCTTATGTGGACAACAGAAAACACAATTTGAAAAAAGTCTTCCTCAGCTGAGTCTCACGAAAAGAAAATGCCTATTAAAATTTTCTGAAGCAGGAGGTGCCAATTTCAATTAACATGGCCACATTTTCTGCTGCTGCTGCAGGTGAGGAATGCTGAGAAGATTTGTTACCATAGCTTTTGCATAGATAAGGTAGTGCAGTGCAGGCCAACTCTGCTGTTGGTAAGTCTACTCTTATGATACCTTATACAAAAAAAGGAGGGACATCTTGAATTTACCAATGCAAAATACTGAATTTTGAAACCAAAAGTTTGGCAAAAATAGATTGTTCCATCCCTAAAGACAGAAAAAAAAGTGGTGACTTGATTGGATGGATAGTGTTGCTTATTTTCTGGAGGTTATTTGATACAAGAATAATTTATGGTCATTTCCAACTTTTCATTCTGTTGGGTGGGGAGTAAGTGGAAAAAAAACAGATTGCAAGGCATGCAGAATAAGGAAAGGAAATAGATTCCTTACTTGAGGTATAGGTTTGGCTGTCAATATGCCAAAACATCTTGTTGTATCCTCAGGAGGATATAGCTTTCGTCTCCTGAAGTTGAGCTCATCAGGTAGAGGAGTCGTTAACACCATTCCTATTACATACAAGTAACAGGGCTGATCAGGTTTGGGATAACTATCTCTCAAACACTCTGGAATCTGAAAAAAAATGAAAAAACATTAACATGATAAAAATCAGCAAAGTTCATCTAGCTATTATTCTTTGAATAAATCCTCTTAGGTTTATTTGGAAACACATTGCTAAAACTAAGGAACAAAAAAAAAAATATTCTGGGGTCAAGCAGTGGTTTTTTTCTTAAGCAAAAATGTTTGACCAGCAGCCTGGCATGGCAGCCATGAGATTTCCTTTGTTCTCAGTAGGTGAACCGAGGGACAGAGGGTGGCTTTTCATAAGAAGACTTACCAAAAATTCTATAGGAGACTTACTAACAACCAGTCCTATACACTCCCATCAGGTTCCTGTAACTTTTCTAGTAGATACTGGAGCTCAAATGTCTGCCCTCGAAGTTGAACATGCCCTTCACATGGAATCATTCCCTCAAATAAAGGTGTATTGGTGGTGGGTGCTTTTGGACATGCCCAGCCTCAAAAGATTGCTAAGGTAAGGTGCAGGTTGCTGGGGAAGGAGAAAGTGATTGAAACTCTAGTAGTTTTGGGACACTTCCCTACAAATCTATTAGGATTGGACCTCCTGAAGACAAAGCCAAGGACTGATGACGAAGATAAAATATGGGTGTTTGGGAAAGAAAATCACCATCTATACCTATTAGCTGCTGCCCCAACTCTTCCTCCTGCCCTTGTAAACAATGTCAAGCCTCATTATCCCTTACCCTTGAGAGCAATTACAGACCACCCCAGTTACTGACTACTTGAAACACAAAGGGGCATTGATTCCAGCACATTCTCCCTGTAACTCAGTGTTGCATTACCATCCATAATGTCTCATCCTCCATTGAGGAGGCATGAGCCAAGATGAAAGAAATAAGAGATCAAGCTGGAGAACTATTTCAATCTATGCAAACATGAGACTGCTTTGATGGATCAGAACCTAGATCATGGGTTAACACCCTCCTAAAGTCTTCAGAGCTTACAAGATGGGGAAAGTTGTCAGCACAAAGAGTTGCAACTGTCACTGGATTTGTATTTTTAATGGTTGGCACTAGCCTGGTTATGTGCATGATAACATGCTTATTCATCTCACTTTTCCCCTCTGTTTGCTATAGTTGCATCATCACCATGGGGGAAGAAGCCTACATCCATGTTCCTCAAGGCAATGTAGAGCCATGGGGTTGAATATCGTGAACGAGTAAAAAGTAAGGAATGTTTCTCCATTGCCTCTTTGAAGATTAAGGTTTGAAAAATCAAGTTTTAAATTGCCTCTAACAAAGCCTTAGAGACTGCTTTGTTCCAGAAAATGAAGCACCCTGTTTGAAAATTATTAAAATTGCTTGCAGTTGATACAGCAAGCAAGCAAGTAGCAGACTTTTGATACATCATGAGAGCCAGCCAATGAACTTTATGAGGTGGAGGCATTGTTGTTGCTGCTCTCAAAACCCTCTATAAAGAAGTGCACAACCTGCCACAGGTGCTGCCAAATCTACACAGTGCTGGAATCTTTGCTGTCTGTGATGTCCTACAATGTCCTGTGAGGCTGCTTGTGCCCCTACCCCACGTGCTGGTCCTGCTGCCGTGGCTCTGCTCCCTCACTTGGGAAGGCTGACTGCTCTGGAGGGACTTCACCAGACAGAGACACATCACACCTGATGCAGACCTGCCCCATCGCACCCTGTGAGCCAGCGCTGCACCCATGGTAGTGACAGCCCCTTTCTTGTGCTTCTTGTAATTGTTCTGGGCATTTCCTGACTTTCCTGTTGTCTCTCTTTCCTTACTCTTTTATAAAATATAAAGATGTATTATCGCTTTGGATCACACCATTTAACCTCATTTGTGTTTTAATCCTGCTTTTGGGTATGCTCAAAACCTTACTTTCTGCAGTAGAGGATGGAGGCAAAACATGCCTCTCCTCACATTAAGCAGATTGAAAAAAGCTTTGATGTAAATGTCTGCATTTAACCAGTAACACTAGAGCACATTTTATGTCTAAGACCTTTGGAACGCAACAGCAGAACAGGAAAAAAAAAAGGTAAAAAGGAAAATGTGTGTACTCAGAAAAAAAAGTCTTGTCTGAACTTACAGCTTCATTAACACAGATTCTTTTTCCAGCAGAATTGTTTAGAAGTATCAAAAATGTTTTGATACACTTGGGACAAACACATAAAATTCAATACACTCCCCCTTTGCCTAGGCACTACAGTATATGAGTTTTCTCATTACAATTCTAGCTTGCAGATGTGAATACTCACAACAGCCACAAGCACTTTTAATTCTGCTGCTCATATTTGTCATAGACATTAAGAAACCATGCTTTATGTTTGGTAGAAGTTCATTACTTTGCAGGTCTCAAAATGATCCTCCTGTTTATCTAAAACTAAATTGCAATACATGTAGCCCTGGATTTTAAAGTTACACTGCAGTAAAACTATGGCCTTGGCTTAATGGAAAATTACTCATAAATTTAATAACTACATTAAACCCAAGAGGATCTTGCAGAACTTAAACATTTGCCAAAGCTTTTTTTCCAGATGTGAGAAGTTGGGACTAAGGCAAAGGGAAGGTATTCTTAGACTCTCTATTAAAAAAGAAGTAACTGAGAAAGAATGATGCATCACTTGACAAATCAAGTCCTCTGAATGAGATACTATAATCTTGCATTTTATGAATCACCTCTATCCCAATAATTTTACCTAGTGAGGTAAGCGGACAGAGAAAAGCACTTGTAACAAGAAACACTGTGCAAAAATGCAAATTGTGCATCTTTGTAACATGCAAAGACTATCAGATTCTATATGAGTTACCTGTCCTATTCAAAAGACCTTAGACAGAACCTGTAACAGCTGCAGAGGAAAAAGGAAGGTTCCAGAGTAGTTGCAAAATACTCTGACAAAGCCTCTTTTCTCCATTTTCTTTTAAAATATTTCCAATTCCCCTACAAATACCATTCAAGAAGTCCAATTTTACAAGCCGGTGTGGTTGAAACCTGTTGTAACAGATTGTGAATACATTACTTAACACAGAGCTGTATTTTCTTGTGTGAGCCTTTCAACAGATCAAGTATAATATTAAGTATAATATTTAGAACTACTTTAAAAGTAAAAAAAAACAATTAAAAGTACACTTATTTGATATTCTAAGATTTAAACCAGGAATTATGAAATTCTGTGCTCAAACAGTAAACTTGCCAAACTAAACAAAGCAATCAGAAAAAAAAACAAAAACAAAACCAAAAAAAAAAAAAAAAAGCAAAACCAAAAAAAAAAAAAACCCACCCTAACATATTTCTGTATTTAGCCTGGGGCACATCTTTAGTGTTCCATTATTTGTCCTGAAAGCCAGTAATAAGGTAACGATTTTACAGATTATTAATGCAGGACTATTTTCCTCACAGTTATTTTCATACTAGACAAGTAAGTATTTGCCAAGAAGCCCTACAGAAGGTGAGTGTTCTTTGAGCTTGCAGGCAGGCTTCCAAAGCATGTGGTACCATAAACTCAGGTAGCATTGCAGGCTTCCACAGAATTAGAACAGATTAGAAATTAGAAATTTCTAATCAGCTAAGATTAAGAGTTAGCAATTCTGTCTTATTAGCACATAAAGCATTAGATCAGAGATCTGGACAGCAGGAAGTGATACTAACAGCTTTAGGATAGCACTGTCTTCGTTTTGTAGAGCCTGGCCTTCCTGGAACACTGGTTTCTTCTTCATCATGTAAATCGAGTTCCTCCTCATATTTAACCGTTTCTTTACCAACTGGCATCAAATGGTCATCCAGTTCACCTGAATATTACAAAAGAGTACAAAGAAATAGCATTATGAGCAATCAAATCTCTGTTCCTTCAGATCCTACACAGTAGTGAGATTGCTTGTGAAAACATCTCACATGTAAGGTTTTAAAATACATGGACTACTACAAGGCTCCAAAAGTGTAACTTTGGGGAAAGAGTGATAAAGACTGAATTTTGGGCAAAAATGCTTATTTGTAGTACAAAACCTCTTATATTTAATTTAAAAATTGAATTCTGTAACAAAAAAACCAAGAACTCTTTTTGCCCACAAAAAGTGATCTTTGACTGAAACACTTATTTTAAAATCACTCACATGGAGTTATACAAAGGAAGAGGGAAAATTTTTATTTTTCTACCATTCTAAACAGCAAATTACTGCTGTTGAATGTGCACTTCCAACATTGGGTTGAGCCACTCAGTTGAGTGCCATTCTTGGATACATTTGTTGGTATGAATTCAGTGTTCAAAAGGTTTAACTCAGAAAAAAAATACAAACCCCAGACCTACAATTCTTTTTTGCTTAAAAAATACATAAATACTTTTGTACTTCATAAGAAAAACAGTAACAGAGAATTATCTCTAAAATGTTCCACAATGAAGAACATACTCCGTTATACTTACTAGAAAAAAGAGCTGAAGTAGATCTGCAATGTCCTATTTTTGGATCATGACTTAGAATACAGTACAGAAAGCAATAAATTTAGAGTTGTGTATTTTATATTTTGTCACAATTCACTTTAAAAACCACATTCTTTTGGCTGTAGGATGACCTGGCCTACAATCAGTATCTTCTAGAGAACATGACTCTTTTCCCCTATTAAGTATATTCCATGCCAAAATCTTCATCTCTTGTACTAATGTTACTTTTGCTGTTTAATACAGAATTCATTAAATAACCAGATTTCGCTGGAAAATTTAACTTCAGCTTACAAGGTGTAAGCTAAATTAGTAAGTACATGATTGCATCATAAAACAAGGCAAGTGAAAGAAAGCTGCAATAGATGGCTAGAGCAGAAGGGCATTTACATACAGAATATCCATACCATATGCAATTTCTCAACTATAAAATATACTTTAACAAAGAGGGTGTTTTTCCAGTTCTTACCAATTTTGTGCAGTTTTTCACAGCAAATAAGAGCGACAACTCTCTCAGCCAGTCTTGCACAACTCATTGGAGGGCCCTAAAAACATTTAAATACTTAGTAAAAACTTTGGTTTACTAGCAAGTTACTTATATACGTTTAGTTTAACACAAACATAGTTTAACACAAGCATTTCAGGCAAGCAAAATTTTTGTAAAAACCACATTGATGGCAGTTTTGTGAAGATATTCAGGTTTTTCCATGGAAACCAAAATTACAAGAACTCAACTACACTACTGATCAAAACCAATAAAGGACAAGTGCATGAAACAACAATGTACAGGGAAGAATATAAAAATATTTTTGCCTTTGGCATAAACAGTAACTGATGGGAAAAGAATTACAAAACAGACAGTGATCAAAAACCAGTTGGAGAGTACAACACAGAAAAAACTAGTTTTCATTACCAACAGTGAAACTAAATCTAGAAACTGCATAGACCAATTCTTAGGGGGGGAGGGGAGGGGATTTCCATGCTTTTCCTTCCCCAAATACCTACAACAATTGAAGCTCGAAGAGGTGAGTTGATTGGCAGGTAGAGAGTAGAGTAAAACGTATGGTCAGGTAGTTCCCGGGTCTTACACTTGGGAGCCAGGTGTGTAAATGGATCACTTGGTAATCTAGCACAGTACCTAAGTTGACAAAACATTTCACACATCATCAAAACCTGCAAATTGAAACCTAAACGAATTTCAGTGGAACCTTACCTTACTGGTATGAATGCTAGAGAAGATGATTTCAGGCATACTGAGCACTGTAAAGGTGCACTACTGACTCGTATTCAACTAACTTCTGAGCAGAAGACCTCCAAGTCCTTTATTATAAACCTGGTCTCCAGAAAGGTCACTCCAGCTTGTAATGATGCACAAGGCTATTCCTGCCAGGTCCCAGGGCTCCCATTACGTCTCCTGAGTTTACTGTTGTCTTATTCCTCCTGTTCATCATGGTTTCCCCCTCCTGCCTTTCCTCCCCCTTATACTGACTTCCCTCCTTCCCAACTTGGTATTAAATGCAAACATCCTGATATTAAACTGTGCTGGACCTTCTAACAGTACAGCTACCAGACAGCCTCTGAACCATTTACCATCTGCCATTCATCCTTCAAATTTGACTGCTTTGAGAGGCTTTTTTTACCAGGCAGTCCATCAAAATGGTCTGCATCTCAAGAATTTAGCTACTAAGGTAGTACTTTGGCAATTGCATCACAAGCTTTACTTCACTAAATGACATTCACTTTTCATAGTCAACCACTTCATGATACTGGACATAAAAAGCCCTCACTAAAACTTGGTTGGTTTCTGCCAACTCTCTTTTCTTTATGGGCCTAAAAACTGTTGCCATGAGGACTTGGTCCATAGCATTCCATATGATTATAGTTAAACTGACTGGTCCACAGCTCCCTGGATCTTCTTCTTTGTCTTTTTTGTCTTACTATCACTGAGAATCTCCTCTAATTACCACTGCCTTACAGACTTGATATTTGAGTAGCTCCCATCCTGTCTTGTGGACTTTAATTACTGTGGTTTTGTTTGTAAAGATGACAACAGATTGCTATTACAAATGTGAATATTAGAACTGGAAGAATTAACTACTGTTTTAACAGTTCTTTTATTTATGTATTTTTAAAACTATCTTGACAAGAGCAAAAATGCAAATTTACTACACTTTTTGAAGCTGAACGTTTTCAGGGAAGCTTTTAATTAAACAAGAATCAACATCACTACATTTATTATCAGAGCTAGAACCTCTGGCAGGACAAAGAAAGTAAATAATAGCTTCAAACCTCTGTGACCACTTTCTTTAGGAGAGAAGATTCTGTTAAGATGCCTAAGAGGAAATGTCTAAAATGCCCCAGTCCATGCATCCATGTTGTGAGACCGACTAAGAAACCTTTTATTCAATGACAGGAAGTAAGAAGTGAGTATGCCTCTTACCTATTTATGTGTCCAATAGCAGTGTTAATAGTAACCCTTGGACTGTTCTCATCTGGCCTCAATACATAGGGTGGAAAGATGTCATCATCATCAACAATGGGTTCAGTTTCAGTTTCATTGGCATCAACAGATTTTGAGCACTTGTTTCGGAGGATCTTAACATTTGAAGAACAGAACACGATGAGAGATTTTTTTCCTTAAAAAGTACTATGATACATTTAAAAAAAAACAGGCCCATTCTTTTGACCTCATACCTTCTCAATTGCTTTGTATGTCTTAAGATCTTCTTCAAAACTTTTGATTTTGTCTGTATCTGCTAACATAATGTAATTGGAAATTGGTGCTCTAGCTCTTCCTTTTGACTGCACATAGGAACGGTACTCTGTGGGCAAATCAAAACGCACCACCAAGTTGCATTTTGGTATGTCAACACCCTCTTCTACAATACTAGTAGCAATAAGTAGGTTGGTCTCATGTGCTCGAAATTTTCTAAGAACCTGCAAAAGTAATGAAGACAAATTTGACATATTAGTCGAAGATCTGTTTCCATCATGAAATTCAACACAAGGCAGGAAAACCAAGATGAGTGGCTCAAACACCCCCAAAACATGTCCAGACATGAAAATACTAAACTTACAAAGAATCTTTTCGGAAACATAACAATTTAGTTACAAAAAAAGTTCTATTTATCAGAATGAGACTGCTAGGAATAAAATCAGGTATGTGGAATCAATAGTATAACCCCTAGCAATGGAGAAGATTCTCCGTATTTACTTACAAGTTTTCAGTTGTGGTATTAAAGAAAAAACAAATGCTGCTTTCAGGACACCATCTTTTCCCAAATATTCCTGAGGCTGAAGCATCCTCAGGGGGTAGAGCACATTCTAGATATTTATACTATATATGAAACTATACTAAAGAAAAGTGTGGTGTCTGGAGCACAACCCAGCAAGGATAAGCTTTAAATTATGTAAGATCGGAGCTGGGGGGGAGGGGAGGGGAGGTGTTATGTTTAACATTTATAACATTTAATGATTAATCAAATTTAGAAAAAATAAAAATCATTTTAGATTTAGAAATTTAAAATCATTTAGAAAAAATAAATATCAAAATCAGCTTAACTACTGAAAATGTCAGTAACTCTGACATTCTTTACATTCTTAACATATTATTATAATACCACTAACACAATGCAGAAAAATTAAATAATGATCTGACTAGATATAAACATGATTTTACATGAAGTTTTAATTTCTACTTGTGTAATGTGAGACATAGCAATGTCTCCAAACATGCTTTTATTGTTTTACAAACAACATCTGTATCTCAAATAAGTAAGCATATTTGTTAAAACAAAGCTATAAAATTCCAATGACTGTGGCCCAGACTCTGCCTGTTGATTTGTCTTTGTTTTCAAAGACACACACGTACACTCAAAAAGGGTATTGCCAGTTTACATTTTTTTTCTTGAAGTTACCTCTTCCTGTTTTCTAAATTCTACTTCCATCTGCTTGTTACGAGGCTGGTTCTTGCCAATGCCATGTCCAGTTATAAAATTGCTACTGATGTAAGCCAGTTCTGGATCTTGCTTGCCAGCTTCTTTTATCAACCTAAAAATATTATGTGTGTTTTTAGAAGTTACACAACCGACAAAACAGAGGAAAATCTATTATTTGTAAGACCTATATTAAAAGGAAAAGTGGAAGCATGACAATTAAGTCATGTTAACACATAAATTGACTGCAGTCTTCTCGAAAACCTCTGTAAGGTTACCACAAGACAGACTGCATACAGAAACACAAGGAATGCTCATGCATCACACACATTTCAGACCTATCATGGTAAAACTAGATATTTTTAAACCAATCTATTACTCTAAGGCTGCCTGTTGTTAAAGCACTCTACTCAAAATTACTATGTTAATTTTTTTCTGTAAGCTCTAGCAGATTTTAGAAGAAAGACCTCTAACTGCTTCTGCAACAAAAGTATGTTTCTTCAGTATAAAATGTTAACTTCTATGTTAAAATGTAAGATTGTAATCTACGTAATATTAGAATATACATTCCGTTCAAGTACACCAGTGACAAAATGTTGACCTGTTTTTCTCAAGTGATGCTCAGCCTACACAGTGAGATGTTCACTACTTGTGAAATTAACCCAGATATAGAGGACATAATACAATTCTTTAAAAGGAGTACTCAACAGGGATGTGAAAAGCATCTGTGCTCTCACTTTATTTCCACTCAGTTTGTTCTTTATGTTACAGAAGCAAAAAAGGCTTGCTTCTGCAGTGCTCTGATTTCACAGATAAGGTAGAAGATTGCTCACCTAAATAAAGAATGCAATTCAAAGAATGAGGCATTTATGGATTTAAAACCACCATTACAGTGTGCAATCGAATTAAGTATGCTGGAGTTTCATTAGTTGATCAGTTTTCAGGATGAACCCAATTTGGAATTACTCAAGTGCAACAGGCTTTTGAGCAGGAGAGCCAATAAAAACCAAGAGATTATATACAACAAATAATCCCTTGCATGTGTCACTATAGCCAGACCAGTACTAGTCCACTCAAAGCATATCCATCATGTCCAATACCAGGTGCTCCCCACAGCCAAGGAACAGCCTGCCTCTCTACACCTCTGGCAGTAACTCAAACCTTTCCCAAAAAAACCCTCTAGCACTTCTGCCTCACATAGAAGTAGATGGATGCTCTGCCAGTCTCCAGCTACAAGCCTCCCATCTGCCCAGCAAGCTGCTGCTAAACCAGAGGGAAAGTGGCTTTTTTTCCTTCTCTACNCTTTTAACCCTTGGAAAACGACTGAAGTCTTGCCCCCTTTCCTAGTCCCCGTTTTAAACAAAATTTATTGGAATATAAAACACCTTGAAGGCTCTCCTCCTTTCCAATCTGTTAAAAGTGGAATGAAGAGGGTGATAGGCAGGAGGACAGAAAAGAGGCATACAGCTTGNCTCCCCACAGCCAAGGAACAGCCTGCCTCTCTACACCTCTGGCAGTAACTCAAACCTTTCCCAAAAAAACCCTCTAGCACTTCTGCCTCACATAGAAGTAGATGGATGCTCTGCCAGTCTCCAGCTACAAGCCTCCCATCTGCCCAGCAAGCTGCTGCTAAACCAGAGGGAAAGTGGCTTTTTTTCCTTCTCTACCCTTTGATATTATCCTTCTGCAACTCTGCCTCTCCTCCCCTTCTTTCCCAGATC
>VZTT01070614.1:3527-21868 GCA_013400855.1 Buphagus erythrorhynchus
AGTGGAAATCTGAAAGATTCTCACTAGAGTTCAGTTTCACAAAGTTTCTGGAACTCTCATTTCCATTTTGTTTTCCCATTCAGGAGACTTAATGTCTGCATAGAAACCATTCCATAATATCCACTGGATGAGCTGGAAAGATGCAAGTAAGGAATTAATCACAGTGTTAATGAGAAAGAGGACAGAATTCTGATAGGGAAAATCCAAGAAGAACATTGAGGCAAATTTTTCCTGTTTCCAGTACAGTGGAACTGTCTCTCCAGGGAACCAGAAGAAACAAAATTACAATGTTTAAAACTAAGCTGGATAAAACACTAGGAAACACAGAAGGAAGAAAATCTTCTACTGTCCTCACAAGGAAGAACCAGATCATTCAACCAATTTATTCCATCTTGAAAGCCTAGGAAGGTATGGCAAATGCTGACTACCACATAACCTGGCTTCCACTGTAAGGAAAAAGGTTGAAATTTCAAAACACTGGTAAATTAATTAGACACTTAGTGGAGAGAATTAGTATAGAGTCCAACACAAGCAAAAGAAAATATATCAGGTCTCAGACTGATGACGACTTCTGTTTTCTTGGAACTATTACTAAGGAAGCACCACCCATCAACAAGTACAGACACAGAATTTCAATCTTGGCTCTGCTAATGAATAAATATATAAGTTGTCTCATCCAGCTTGGAGATTCTTGCTACTCATCTGCCACACAAAACACTTTAGTATTATTTAGGTCTTTAATCCCAAATAAAACAAACAAAAAAACCCCACAATAGGAAGTCCAGTAGAGCTGTATATTCACATATAGCTGTATATTCTTATACATAAAGACCTTTATATTTCCAAGGAACTACAGAGATCAATATGAAGAGGAAAGAAGCTGTCATGATGCTAAGCTTAAGGAATGATAGTTTCTCACTATGTGGGATAATGTTAGCCTAATGATTCTTATACAGAATCCACTGCCAAAACATCTATGTGGATACTGAATATCCACTTCAGGATAATCTTAAAATAAAATAGGAAAGCTGAAAGTCTCTATGTCCTCTTAAACCAATAGTGAGAAGCCAGAATACTTTAGCACAATAATCAAGCTGAACTCTGCATATGAAACAAGTCAGCTTGCTCTGTCTCCCAGTGCAGTAGTTGTCTGGGTAACTGTTAGCTCATTTTTTGCAGCGGTTAATGGATGTACCATATATATGTGAGGAATTCCGTAACAAATAAGTTAGGGCTAGGCACTGAAGCAGAATAGTCAACATCTCCCATCCAACATGCACATTAAATAGCAAAAAATGATATTAGTAGACATGAAATAGTCTTAAGGTTGATCTTCTTAAAGGATGACCTGGAGTGTGCTATTTTGCTTTCCACTCCCTTACTAGGCATGATTTTCATATAACTAGTTTAGGGAAAAAAAGGAAATGGTTTTTGTACAAAGACAAAAGACACAAGGCCTTGTGTATTCCAAAAGACTAGTTTCTGTAGATACCAAAGAAATCTATGCTATAGAATTCTCCTATACCCTGCTAGCCAATATAATCTCACACACAATAAAATATTTATGCTGAAAAGGCTGAAATACCTGGGCTCCCTGGTTTACCAGTCACGGTGTTAGGAGGCAGAGGTTTTCTTCTCATTGGTGTAGGCCTGGCAGGAGGTATAGGAGGGTGCTGAGGGCCAGGTGATGTTGTCACTGAATGGCATTACAAGACAGCATTATTGATTATTTATCCTCAAATTCCATAAAATCAGAAACACACTAGAAGTTATATTCTGACTACTCAACCAATGTTTCATGTCTGATTTAATATCAAAAGTGGAGAGGTGAGATTAGGAGCTGATCTGAATTGTATTTTCAGCCTTAAATTCTCTGAGAACTGTGCGCCAAGAAGTTTTAAACAAAGTTTACACTGAAAAAATGTAGTTCCGTTGGGATTTTGTACAAATGTTTCAGTGATTCGCTTTCTGTGTAGTTACTAATTTTTGTCAACAGTAATTTTTTGGCATTCAAATGGATACATCTTCACACAACAAACACCACCTCAATGTGCTAGGAAACATCTTCAGTATCCTACGCACAAAATTTCTGACCTCTTGTACTTTCTGACTAATACAACTGGCCACCCTCAGCTTGAAGCAAAAGATGTAAGAAAATTAAATTATCATTAGGAACACTTTATTCTATGCCATTCAAAACTGAAAAAAGTTACTGTCACCTCATACACTGATATGGCTAAAGACAATTACTGCTGTAGAAATTTCTGAAGCACCCAACTTGGTTACTTCAATGTGCAGCTCCAGCCAGTATCCATTAAATTTATCTGATGATATCCCTTGACAGTGAGGTCTAAAAGGCAAACCTAAGCCCCTTAATTCATACTTACTTGTATTTTCCAGAAAATTATGAAGGATTTTATTATACAAAGGAAAGGCAAAGGAAAAGGAAAAGATTTTTGTTCTTTTATTCACCTTTGCCCTTCTTTCCTTAAGAAAATCCAGGAGATATGTGCAACACATTTATGTAACAAAAGCCTTTTTGTACCTAAAAGGAGAAAGTTCTCAAGAGTAATATAATTCTCATAAGGCTGCCAATGTCAACAACGTTGCCTGATACTGAATTCCTGGCTCCATGGGGTACCTCAGGTCCTATGTATCAGACCTTAGGTTACCCTATAAATAGAGAGATTGTGGGTGAGAAGGGACCAGATCCAAAGACTCATTTGGGAGAGCTTTTTTGGAAATACTTACAATATATAAACAGGAATATCTCCATATCTCTCTCTTCCCTTTTCCTTTTTGGACTCTTTTAGTCACTTATAAAACAGTTAGGTTTTGTTTTTGTTTTTTTTTTTAAATCCCTCAGATCAAGACAGAAAATAATGCTCTATCTAATTTAGGAGGATGTAGTGGTTTTGAAAATAACATTTGTAGGTTTCATAGTCATTCTTAATCTCCAGATGGAGGTGAAAAAAATATGCTTAATGCCTGAAAAAGTATAATAAATTTTTAAATATATATGTCATCATACCCTAGATATTACTATATGGTAGTATTCATCATTATTTCCTGCCTGCCCATAATTAGAAAAGGGATTGTCCAAAATATTCATGAAGTAAAAATGTGCAAGTATTGACTTGCCAGTGGTTTCTATCATCTTTTCTGAACAGGTGGGGTGGAGCTCCTTGATCTTTAAAGCTTCCTTCTTACCCAAACCATTCAATGATTCCATGAATTTTGATACACATATTAAGGCCTAATGAAGAGAGTTGAGATTGCAGCTATACAAGAAAATTATGAAACAGTAGTAGCTAATTTCATAACCATACCTAACTGCTTTTTATGACTACAGTTCAAGGTATTGGCTTGCCTCAAAGCTCTAAAAGCTTAACTTTAGACATCAAATGTCATAAAATGACTAAAAGTTAGTCTTAATGTCCCTTCAAATCTATGTACATAAAAAACCTTCAGGTCTCTGCAAATCACAAGCTGGATTCACTTAAGGAAACACTCCTGCCTGACATTCAGTAACAAAAAGTGCAGAGTATCATCCTTGTTTTCAGTCTACACTTTGCCTTCAGATGCTACAAATCACACTAGACTTAATCTTTGCAAAGGACAGTGGTCAGACTGAATAAACTTAAAAATGATAAAACAGCAGAACCTGGCCATCAAGATAGGCTCTTATCTTTGTAGAGGCAAGTTAGGTGCAAAGGAAATTCAACAGGGACTAGGAACAAATACCAGTTTATAAAATAGTGTTTTAAAATCTAGTAACGTGTTCTCAAAAGAGAAGCTACCTAAAAAAGAACATCTGCAGGTGAGTAGTAAATCCAAGAGTAAAAAAAAGATTTCATTTTCAGTCAGTTTTTATGTCAAAAAAAAAAAAAAAAAACCAAACCCCACAGCTGAAGCAAATTCAGTTCTTGGTTATGCTTATGAAACAGAGAAATTCTTTACACATCAAGGTATTTACCTTTTGTATGTATGTTTCAGTTAAATTATTTTGGTTGTTTTGAAAATATGGTTGCAAGACTTAACAGAAGAGTAAACCTTACAAGCCTTGTATTGCACACATAAAAAACCCTGTAACCTGATTTACTCCACATTGTTATTTTCCTTCAAGTCTAATGTCCTAATTTTCCCAACAATCCCAATATTCAACAAAACTTCCTTATACATGGGAGTACAAGTTTGTTATGCTTTTGCCTTATTCACCTTTGCTTTGTGGAAACTATCAGCATGAAGAAAGTCGGTGCTTATGGTATTGTGGCTGTTAGATCATAAGGATACAACTCTGGTGGTGAAGATTTCTACCATATGTAGTGACTAAGCATATGCAAGTGACTAAATAGTGGCTATAAATTATTCCTATTTTTATCTCTTTTAGTAGCATCCTGAAACCATAAGAATGTGTATTGATAAGGATGATTAAGAATAATTTGTTCTTCTCAGTGGAGGTGCTTTTTGTGCAGAAAAGGCAGTGTTTTTATTTTTATAAACAACTTTTAAAAATTGCTTTATTGTCTACTTTGATTAACCTTACCAGAAATTGGCTTTTGCCAGGTGTCAACATATTCTGGAGGTCTTTTGACACCCATGTCAATGGGTCTGGCAGTAGCCTCAGGTGTATAAAGGTAATCTGTGAAAAAAAGGAAATGAAATAAGTATCTACAGTGTGGCACCAAGTCATGGAATACTTGTATATTGAATATCTTCAAACTCCAGCTGACATGATATGCGAAACCAACATATGTGGCCCATCTATTTTTTTACTGATAACTTAGTGATACCCATTACCTTCTTATTCAGGTAAGTAGAAAATGATCTGGTTCTACAAAAAGTCTGCAGTTTAATTTTAAACATTCCTTGAGTCAAGTATATTTGGAAATACCAAATTAATAAAATGAAGAGGTAACAGATGAGGTAAACCTAGATTATATGTGGAAAAATGAGTAGAGAGAACATTCTAGTTTTTCAGTGTAAAGAATAAAATGTCCATTGATTCTTACAAAGGTCAAAGTTCACCTCCCCATAATAAGATCTCTGGTCATCCTCCATATTAAATGGTTAGAGCAATTCTGGACCAAATATATTCACCATATTTGGAATACAGGAGATAAAGTATACACAACATCCAGTTTGTATATAAGAGAAAGTCCTACTTAAAAGTTATATAAACACATTTTAAGAAAAGTAAGTGGCGTTAAAGGATCAACACAACTCCTGGTACAGAACAATTGTTTCACGTGCTGGTATTTATAGGACAGCCAGACTGTTAAATTAATATTCCTTCTCTACACAAATTAATTATATTTGCTTTATAAAAACTGTATGTATAGTAAAGCAAGAAGGTGCATTGCAACTTCATCCTGTTTGTGGGAAAAAAAACACCCATACCCTTGCTCATGATGTAAGACAAAAAACCCTAAAATTTGATATATTTAAAAAATATAAATTTCAATATTACTTTAATTATCAAATTCTAATCCTGTTCCAACATGATCTAATCACTTCAGTTAAAGATTTCATAGGTTTATAATCTGGTTGTCAATTTGTTTTGATATTTCACTAGCATTTTAATGGTATGAAGCAGATAATTTTTCAATTACTTTACTGTTAGACCATTTTTGTTCCATGTTCCTTACAAATCCACAGTCCATACATGATAAATAATTTACTGAAGATTAAAGTAAGCTGGGAGTAAGACTTGCAGTAAGCTGGGAACAGGATGCAGATGACCTGGTCCCTGTGTCTAAAATACCTGAACACGTCATATGGTTTTATATAATTGCAATTTGTTTTCAGGTAAGTATAATGATTAATTAGATCTTCAGCTGTACAGAGCACCAGAGTGATACTCAATGTTTCATGTGAGTGATGTTCAAGGAAGAAAAGGCATGAGAAGACCAGCACCAGCCTTAAAAAAATCAAAAAAGGTTTGTACATCATGAAGTATAGTTAGAGCATGTTTAGTTTCTCAGCTCACCTTTCAGTGAACATATCAACAAAATGTGGTAGCACATTGACTAATTCACACTAAATCACCCAAGGGTATATTACAAGTTTAAATTAGTTCTACATGTTACAGTCTCTACAGAAAAACCTATCTCTACTCTGCTCCTTGGAATCTAATTCAGAATCATAATATTTTCTGAGTTATATCAGCTGAGAATAAACAAAACATTGCATATGTTCTAGTTGGAAGAAGTAATTTTTTTTTTCTTTTCAGAAATGTGCACTGCTGTTCTGCCATATGTAAAGTAGTAATGAAAAATAAGTCAAAGTTTCAAATCACAATACTTTCATGTTGACAAAATCTCTTATTTTGAGTATTTCAATACACTTTAAAGTTACATAAAAGTTTGGGTTTTAACATGAGGTATCTGCACAACCAAATTTTGCTATATTTGTCATAGCATTTGCCTTATTCTACCTAATGTAACTTACTCATTAAAAGCACTTATCACATTCATCCAAACTTTTAACAGAATTGAGAATAGATCTATTATTTGCATATGTCTTTGTGTCTTCAAAAGATTCTGTATTTTTTCTAGGAAACATTCATAGGGTCTGGAACAGGTTTAAACTAAACACTCTGTCTTTAATTGTAGGAATACTATTAGAAGGATGGATCATTTTAAGGGAAATAATGGAAAAAGCGCCCATGATAAAATAAACTGAAATACTTGAGTTCCTCTGGAACCTGACTATATGCACACAGTTTAAAAAACAGAAAGAAAATAGAATACAAAGTTAATGGCCATTTTAATGAAAACCACGTATGCCTCCCTTTCACAAGGGAAATGGAAATGTTGCTTAAAGTTTGTTTGCTGACATTTGTCAGGAAGCTCAGTAGATCAGGAGCAGTATTTATATGGTTAGGATTAAATTAAAAGACAACCCAGTAAGGTAAGTTACATACACTAACATGAAAAGCCATCTGAATAAAACGGTATTCTAGAGAATAAAACATGGCAAAAAACTAAAAGGAATGCTAGTCATGAGGAAGCAATCCCTGACTCTTTTCCACAGTCAAGTTTACCACCTGGCACTACAACTGGCCAGGAGACTGAAAAGCCTGCCAGGAAATCAGCCACCACCCCATGTGCTGGTGCTGGAAAAAACAAATTCCACTGCTTATCATCTGGTCCCTGCAGCTGCCAAGCACTCTCTGCATGGGGTGAAACATCTTTGCACTGAGGCTCATGAGCCCAGTCAGGAAGAAGAAATGGAGTACACTCAACAGCCAGTTCAGCAAAGTCCAGCAAAGAATTAAAAGATCCAAACTGGTGTCCAAACAACAGAATACCCAATAATAAGTGATGTAATGTCTAAAGGTAAGTCTGAAAACATATTGTTACATATATAGAATATTCCTGTCAGCCAGTTAAAAATTCTAAACATCTTCAATAAAAAGTTCAGGATTTTGATAAGCCAACCACAGAAAATACTGAAAAAGGAACTTTTCTTGTCTTTGCTCAACTGGTAAGATTTGGGGTTCCAGGTTATGGAGTTCTTTCCTAAGCCATTTTTGCAGGGTAGATAATAAATTGCACATTGCTTGAGAGAGATACAGAAGATTTCTTTATTTGGTTATTTGAATTTGTTTTTGTGCAAATTTATTTTTGTGGGCACAGTCAGCCTTGTGTCTCAGACACTGGCACAATACTGTGATTTACTTGCCTTACAGAAGATTTGGGATTTCACTTACTGATCATCAAGAAAAGTACTGACTAAAAAGTTGTGACAAGCTTCAGCCCCCTCTCAAGATATCATAAAGGTATGAAATTGATTGGTGATTTCTCTTACACTTCTCAGAAGAATGGTGCAGACTCACAGAAAGGTGTCAATGTGTTGTGGCAGTGGGGTTGGAGGTACAAAGAAGTGGAGAGAACAAAGGCCAGACCTTCTTTGGTACTTTGGATATCAAGTTTGACTTAAAGGGCTCATTTGGCAGGACACAAAATTTAGCTAAGAGACATCTACAGGATGTTTCTTTAACTCAGAGAAAAAATATACTTATGTAACTTGGCAACGGAAACCACTACTGGAAGTATCATTTTTCAGAAGAATTCTAAAAGAAGGTGCTTATTTACCAGTGAGTACACATAACATGCACAGTAAATAGTATTTTTGTGGTGACTTTTGACACCATTTACCACAACGAAGCTCTAGTTCTTCCTGGCAACAGAATGGAAATAATAACAAATGGTGGGCACACCAAGAGGGCCACTTACAATATGATTGCTTAAAACAATACCTTAGCAGCATTAAGCACAAAAAACTCCATGTAACAGACTACTACTGTTATGTTGTGCTGTTTTCACCTGGGGAATGACAGACTCAGAGAGGTTTTTCTCTATGAGAACTTCCTCTGTGAGTTGATGGGATCAGTTGGAGGCTTGTTTGGTTATTGACAGCCTGAGGAACCAATTGGAGAAAGTTAGTTCCCTCTGTGAAAACACATTTTGAAGGAGGTAACCCAGACAAAAGCTCTCTTTCTCTTCCAGCAGCAGTGCAGGTAACAGAGCCCAGGCCTGGCTGCACTGCAGGCCTGCGGGCCTGGCAGGGGGCAGGGCTGGGCCCCTGTCTGGGGAGCTGGCATGGCCCAGCAGGGAGGAGAGGTGGCCATGGACAGGGCAGGGCCCGGCAGGGAGGAGAGGTGGCCATGGGCAGGGCAGGGCCCCTCTCTGGGGAGCTGGCATGGCCCAGCAGGGAGGAGAGGTGGCCATGGGCAGGGCCGGGCTCCTGTCTGGGGAGCTGGCATGGCCCAGCAGGGAGGAGAGGTGGCCATCCACAGTGGGTGCTGTAGCTGAGACCCAGGGAGGCTGAGTGAGGTCCCAGCCGTTCCCCCTCCTGCCCCTTTCCAGCACGGCCTGAGTGTTCTGAGATCCTGGCACAGCTCCAGCATTGCAGCCTTGCATTCCCCGGGTGAAATCTTAACTCTTTAGTGCTCGGATAAGACTTGCAGACCTCCGACCTTCCTTTGAATATGAGAGGGGAAAAGAGATACTCCGAAGTCAGTGAAGCAAGAGCTAAGTTTCTTTAGATGGAAGGAGAATGAGAAGATGCTATGAAGGTTGGCTGAAAATCCTTTTGTAAGTTGTAGGGATGAACTGATATTGCACTGAAAATTCCTATAAACCACAGAGAAAGACATGGGGGGTTGGAGTGTTCCATTTGACAGATTGTTTGATCAGAAGAACCTTTGTTGAGAATCTTTTGCCCCGAGGAAAGAAGGGGATCTGGGTTTTCTGAGGATGAAGCATGAACAGAGAGAAAAGAGATGAAGAGAATTTTTGCTTTGGAACAGTTCATTCTGAAAAGTAGTACCCCATGAGTTTAACATGGCCCATAAGCACAGCTCTGGGAAAGCTGTGGGGATGGGAGGATCTTCACGATTTGCATGTTTTTTTTTCCCGAGCGGATGCAAATCGTGAAAGTGAAGCCACGAGAGAACTGGTTTTTTTTTCCTCTCCTTGTGGAAAAGTCCCTATGACCTGACAAGAGGAAACTTCTCTCTCTGGAGTGAACTAAAAAGGACTATTTAAGTTGGGAACTGACTGAAGTAGTTTTTTGTATGTTTGTTTCGTTGTTATGAAGACTGGGAGAGGGGAGGAGGAAGTGGTCTGAAAATCTTATTCTTCTGAATTTGTTTCCTTCTTTCTTTGTGTAGTTAATAAATTTCTTTTTATACCCTTTTAAGTTTTAGGCCTGCCTTGCTCTTTTGCTCCTGGTTCTGTCTCACAATAGAAAAATGAGTATATTTAAATTGGCAAATCAAAACTATAACATTATTTGGTGTGTTGGCCGGGAAATTCAAATTAAACCAAGACATATGTTTATACTACTGATTTTTTTAGCATGTATTCCTTTTTGCTGGTGTTTTTTATAATCTACCAATACCTCTGCCAAGGTTACGACTACAGGGGAGAAAAGCTCAATGTACTGTATAATGTGTGTTTGTGCATAATTTCATAATGTGATCACTCCTGGAGACCTGTGTGCATTCTCTTGTTCCAATAATCAGACATCAGAAAACTCATTGTAAGGTGATTTCCAGCACAAGTGAACAACAAAACCTTTTGACCCACAACTACTGAAATTGGGCACTTAATGCTTTAACTGGCTCTGATGTCCTGGAATTTGATGGCCTCATTTAATTTACCAGAAGGACTATGAAAGTTCAAAGAACATGTACCTCTACTAAAGACATTCACTCCATATGTGATACAGAAATGTATGCCATATTCTAAACAGGTTAAATTTAATTCAATTTAAATATACAACCATCTCTTCTGAGATTTTACTATTTCTAACAACAGGGTGGGCTTGTGAAAATGTATAGGAATTAGTAGCTCAAGCCATTCTGTGATCAGCAAAAGGTATTAAATTGCCAAATATACCAGAAAGAAACATTACACAGGCAAAAATATTTAGAATAGATGGAATATCACTCAGGCTATCATAATCTAGCTAGCACAGAAACAGTAACAGCAGCCAGCTATAATATTGGACAATAGCACTTTTAGTGGGTGGTCAGCCAAAAGTTTGCCTTGAATATGTAAATTATTTATTTATTTATTTATTATTTTAAACTTGAATTGTTAATGAAGAATCCCCAAATTATATATTTAATTAACCAATGGCTGTATAAAAAAAAATCCCCAGTGCTATTTGTATTGATGTAATAAATTAATGTTCTATAAAATAATAATTAAAAAAAAAGATTCATTATGAATTAGCATTGAAGATATTATGTTTATTGGATGGAAAAATCAAGTACAACTGAAAAAAGATAAATGATTTTTCCTCCAAACAGACCTGTACTTTTAATAAATCTTTCTGGTTAGGGACGTTTGTTATCTGCTTGTTTAAGGATATGGAAATTGAAGTTCTCACTGTTGTCTGCCACCCACCAGCATGGAATTTTTTGGTGCTGAAATAGCCAAGCCTGAATACTGCACAGTCCAAATACTGCATGGTCTGAATGTGAGTAGGTCTGCTGTGAATACACCATGTGCATAGAGAGTAACTAGCAAGATACTTGGCTTTAAGGCTTCCCTACCAAGCCTCCTGACTTGGACTCAAACAAATGGGTGACCCTTTTCAGTGAAGCATTTTCCAGTAATTATTGTGGATCTAACATCTAGAAAACATTAGCAAACAGTAGCCACACAATAATCAATCTGTAAATTTACACAGACTGAGCGCCAATATAATTTCATAATCATCCTCAGGAATTATATAACGAGATCAGTAGAAGCAATTACACATGGCACTCTGAGGAATTAAATTCTGTAATAAAACACAATGAGATATTTTTCAGGGCTCAAGATAACTTGGGGGAGTCACATTCCAGTCTTTTATTGATAAAAAAAAACACCCCAAATCCAGAACTCTACCTGTTGTTGGCACAATCCACTTTGGCAGTCCAGGTGCTTTTGTTCTGGCTGGTGCTAGTGTGGTTTTACTAAAAGCTGTGAGAGAGTTTCAAAAGAAAAAACAAGAAAAAAGAAAAAAGAAAGAAGTTCCATGAGAAGAATACCCAACAGTCTTCTATGTGATGCCAAGCATTCCACACAGAGAAGAAGAAGCAACACCTGCTGTGATGACACACATAGTTTTGGTTTCTTTTCTTTTCTTTTTTTTCTAACTGGGAAAGGCTTTACCACTAGACTAATTAACTGATTGAAAAATACTCCTTCTTTTTTCCTCCCAGCAATACGTAAAATTCCACTAAGAATAAATGAAATTAAGTATTTCACCTCCTCCCCACCCCAGATTGAATAAACAATTACCAGGTCTGGTCTGTGATTTATCCGATGGCTTTGGTCTTGCAGAAGTGAGACGAGTTTTGTGAGGTGCTAAAAGAAATAAGGTCCTGTTTCAGTGCTGTGTGTAAAAGAACACAGACAGTGCAGTGCAGTTTGCCAGACAAAAAGGTCCATGCACCAATGTGATACAGCAAAATGGACATATGAGAGTTCTATGAGTTCTAATCCAAAATGCATGTGGAAAATGCTAGTTTCTTTAGTGGCCAGATGACTCCATCATGCAGTCTGACCAGTTACATTCATATGTAGGTTTAGGAAAAAGATGTAAAATATTTACAGCCAGTTACCCAACTGTATATGGATACAGAGTTAGCTCTGCAAGGTATCCATGGCCTTAAGACATTTAATTAGGTTCTGTAAAAAACAAACAAACAAAAAACCTCAAAATAAAACACCAAACGGAACCCCCCGAAACCAAAGACTTAGATAAAACTATGAAACATTAAAATATTGCTGAGGAAACAACTGGGAGCATTCAGTGCAGATACTGTGCAGGGCAGCTGAAGCACAGTGTCATCAGCAAGGTTGAAATCAGAAGCCCTCAACCTTTTTACATTGTTGCCTTTCATTTACAAAATAATTTTGATACTCTAGATGCTATGGGATCTGTGAAAATCACACTGGAAGTTGAAAGCATAAGCAGTAGTCACTGTTATCTTGTGCCCAATTACCAACATCTATAAATCAGTTTTCTTAAGTAGAGCTGGCTATTTGATATTCAAGACAAATAAATGTCTGACCCATAACACTTAATCCAGCCTCTCCAAAGCATCAGAGAAAATACTTATGCAGGACAGAACACATTATTCATTTTTGATATTTAGATTGGGGAAGTTTTACAGCTTTAGATTTTGTAAGGAAAAAGTTGGAACCCAGTTATTACATCGATGTTTGCAACACTATATACATATGAGTATCCAATACACAGCTTTAATACTGTTTAAAACTTCATATAATCTTTGATATTTGAGGCAATACCGAGCAAATCCCATTTTCAGAGAAATAAACTAAAATATTTGATAAAGGGAAAAATGAATTTTCATATTACCTATTTGAAACAGTTTTAAAGGTAGTAACAAACAGACCATTAAACATTAAACTGTGCTGATTTTACGTAAGATCTACAGACTCTCAATGCAACAACTTAAGAATATCTTAAAAAATTACCTGTGTCGAACCAAGGAATTTCAGTTGCTTGACCAATTTTGGGCCTGGGTGAAATGTGGTATGTTTCATTGGGAACTGAAAATGGACATATTACTGCTTACCAAATGCAAATAATTTCCTTTTAAACATAAGACATCACAGGTGGAAAGGAAATTCAAACTGTCTGTGCAGATCATAAACAAAAGAGTCAGTGCTAGAAGTCTGGCTGAAAATCATGCTTTCATACATGTAAAAGACTTTTCAAGTCTGGTAAGATATATATCATTAGTAAGTCAGACAAAAACAGGAAAGATGATAAGGCAATGCCTTTTTACATGACTCCTCAGCCTCGTACATGTAGTACTTATTTCTATAAAGAATCACATGAAGAAGAAAAATGGCTGGAAAATTAAAACCAGCAACATTTTGCACATGCACTGGACTGTAAAGTAACTAAGAAATGAACATGACAAAGATATTAAGGTATTTCTGTTGATTAAAGTGTAGGTTTAGCCATATAGCAAAAGCAGAGAATGTAAAGATTGATGAAAAATAAACTGATGTAATATTCTTATTACCCAAAGGTATTTTGGACCCATCAACAACATGAACTGTTACAAGGTTAATCGATCCCAGGTGTGTTGCCCTTGGAGCTATAAAAAATAAACCATTTGTTCTGTGAGAAGGGAAATTAAAGAAGTTGGATTTCATGAAGGATCTGTCTCCATTGTTTCCTAAAAACCTATCTGCACATCTGCTAGGACAATTTTAACAGACACGAGACAGACACGTTCTGATTAGTCTGGATGTGTTTTCATGCTGACAACCAGACAGTGCAACTCTTCTGCTGGGCCCCCACTAACTTCAGAACACTTGCCCTAAACCTGGAGTTCTGACAGTCTTTGGTCTTTCTCATACTTGTATTAACTTATGCTTCTCAAAAAATTCTAGAAGGTTTTAGTAATGCATTTATTTTTCAGACCTCACTCAAATTTGAATGAATTAATTGGAAGGTCTCTAAGTTACTGGATGAAAAGGACAGACAGGCTGGCAGAGGCATACACAGTATGGCTCTTTGTCTTTCAGAAATAAGGTTACAATATGGAAGCTGGAAAATACCTTACTTACATAAGGAGCAGTGGCTAAAAAGTGCCATTTATATCTAACATTTGTTTGCAGTTTTTCCTACCAGTAGCTTGTTTTGCATATACACCATTATAATGATTTAAACTTCAAAAGGCAAAAAATAAGTCTCTAAATTCTGTTCTGTCAAATTCTTTCCCTAAAACTAAATTTTTAGTGGTACCAAAAGATGGCACTTGGTAACTATGACATGATTGGAAATAACTCCTATTCAACTGAGAGTTAGAATCTAACTTGGCTATTGAACAAAATAAGGTATTTAGGAAAGAAATCTTTTTCCTGGACTGTTCAGTTTGATGTTCACAGTAATATATATGTACATATGGTGTATATATATAGATAGATAATAGTTCTTGAATGAATAGGATCTCTGCTTGATATCTTTTTGGCCATATAAAACAGAAAAGGAAAAAGAAGTGGAGTGGAAATTACTTAACTATTCAGTAAGCTATTTGTCTAAGACTAGAATTTTATCAGTTCAGAGGTTAGATCAGAGAGGAGGAAAGACCAGGAGCTGCTCTTGTAGACATGTAGTCTCTCCTCACCTAACTATATTTTTCTCCTGTTCCCTTCCTCCTTAGCAATTTTTATTGAAATAGATTCCCCCATGGTAAAGCTGAGATATCAACACCCTTCACAATAATTGTGCATCCCTGAATCTACATGGTTACTGCAAAAATCACTGGTATTGAAGGCACTTCTACTCTTAGCATGCAAATATTTTGGACTGAGACTCTGTAACCCGGTTTTCAAAAGTACTTGAGAAATTGAATCAAATGTATTTAGAATAATAAAATTCCCCAAAAGAAATGAACTTTTTGAATGTGAGCACAGAAATATATTTTTATTAAAACTAATTGAATTTCTCACATTTTTGATGGCTACTAAACCCATCCAACTGCTTTCCATGGAAATTGATCCAATTCTTGGACATTAACTTTGATATAATTTATGAACTGATTCTCAGCTAAGCAATGATATAAATTTCTACCTACTTATTATGCATGTCCCATGACCACAAAATTCAGCTACAGCAGAAATATAACTAAGGCAGTGCCACAGTAACACTTCTAAAGTTACAAACTGTAAATTACCAGGTTTAGTTTGTGGTACTTCTGGCGCAACAGATGTTTTTGGTTTGGAAGGAATGAGCAGTGTTTCTTTTGGAGCTGAAAGAAAAGGAAAAAGATTATTATTGTATTCTTCAGGACTCATGATCCAATGCCATATTTAGCCCACAGAAAATGCATGCCTCAAATGCCTGAAAAAAAGACAATAACAATTCCATGGCTTTCTGGAACCTGAAACAAAATGACTAGCCAAAACACAGAAAAGTCCCAGCAGTGTGCTGTAGGATAAGTTGAGTTAGTGGCTAAAATTCTTGCTCTAAAAGAAAAATCAGGCCACTGATTTTGGTTGGAGATCTGACAAATACAGACTTCTGACCAGACATAAGCTGTAGGCTATTTTTGCTTTACTTGAAAAAACAGAAATGTGAATCCTCTGTGCTAAGATACATGCATGTAGCAACAGAATGAAGGATAGTGGAATGGTGTTTTATTAATTCCACATTGGAGCACGTTCTCTAGAAATTTCTCCACTGAAAAATTAGAAATACCTGCATCTTAATGTTAAGGAAACTTATTTACCCATTGTTGCCCTTGAACGACCAGTGGTAGTAGAAGATTTTGTAATAATTGGTTGTGGAGTTGTCGGATATATTGCTGTTAAGGAGAAAATGTGAAAAATCTTAGAATATTTATCTGTAATCCAAACAAAGTAGCATTTGCTAAAACCTGCAAAATGTCCCAAACTAAGGAGTAGCAGAATATCTTGAAAATCAACTGCTGACAGATATAATTATCTCTCTATTAACTTCTGCTTTACATTTATACCAAAAATGAGAAGCCACACAGACCTCCATAACTATTTTTAAAGCTGTTTTCATTTCAGTACAGCAGGCAATGCCTGTTACTAACTGTACAAGCACACTGTAAAGGAGTTCTGTTGCATTTCAAGGAATGATTAAAAAAAAAGTGCTCACAGAGGAGCACCCAAGATTACCAGAAAGTAATCACAGAGAACTCAGTCTGCCTAGCCACTGAAATTTGTCAATACCCACATTACTACATTTCAGTCAACATTTCCTACGTGTAATAGACATTATATATATTATACATATCTTACTATTATTTGTAGTGTAATTTTGACGCATTTTGGATTGATTATCTGGCTATGAATAATTCTATTAGGAAGCACAAAACCTGAAGCCTGGGGAAAGAATGATTAAACCCAAAATTAGAAGAATGACTCCTTTACCAGGTTTGGTGTATGGCACTCTTGGTCTTTCAGTTGGTTTTCGTTTGGTATGAATGAACTGTTTTTCAGTTGGAGCTGGAATAAAAACAAACAGTGCCCAGAACAATAATTGAAAAAATGAACTGCTTTTCACAGCACACAAAGAACATAAGTATGATCTGATCTGGAATATGGCAAAATATGTAAGAATAAAGCTGAAAGTTGGAATTCCTGCAAAGAAAGAGAAACAAGTTAAATGGCCACTTCCACAAGAAGACTTCTAAAAAATATATATAAATTTGTAGCTTTGCATCAAGCAGTCTAGAATATAGTCATTAACATCATCATATTGTAATAGAACAAAACCAGACAGTGGTAACTTGTGTCTTCCTCACCTGCCACATGAGTATCTGAGGACAGGATTTCTTTCTCAGTGGAACATTTGTGTTAAACTTGATTTCTGAATTAAATTCTTTCGTTCTTATGTGGGAATGATTTAATATTGTTATCTTTATACTATTCAGATAAAAAAATCATGCAAGTAAAAGTAGGAATCATTTATTGGAAAAGGTTATCTTAGCACTTTTTAGTCTGTGGTCTACACCAATGTGAGAGGTCCAAAATGATCTGCCGTAGCCTGTGCCGTTTTCATCCCCCTTGCTCTGAAGAACCTTTTTCAGTATGTGAATATTAATCAGGTGTTTACAACAGGGCACATACTTCATAAAGCTAGATGAACAGATACTGAATGAAAACTAACCTAAGTATCATTGCATACATGGACTATATATTGAAATAGAAACATGTTTAAAAGCAGTTTTAATTTTCTCTTCCTCAAAAAGAGGAGAAACATAGTTTGAAGATTATAAAATGCTTATTGATATTTCATTCTCATAAAATATATACCATTTCAGTCTCAGAAAATCACAGTCAAGGTCTGTCTCTGAAACTGGGGACAGAAAACTGATTGAACAACGATTGCTCAAGCAATGCTCCTGCTCCCAGATACTGCTTGGATTTAGTGACCCTTCCTTGGTCCATATCTGACAATTAAGGTAAGAAGGAAGAATTCAGCTAAGAATTCATATAATTAAGCAAGTTTTCCCAACATGGATAACTAGAAGTAATCAGAGAGGATGGTTTTAAGAAGCAGAGTTGGATTTAGATGGTCACATAGCTGGTCTGGAGACTTTATGCTGTTGTTGATATATTAGAATTTTTTCTGTAATATTAAACCAGGAGGAGTGAAGAAGAAGAGTATTTTATCATTAAATTATCCACAATTCACATGAAGAACAGGGGATTAACTCAGGTGGTTAGAGCATGCTGCTGGTTCAAGGATTGTGATGGGCCAGTTTATTTCAATTAGACTCGATGGTCCTTGTGGGTCCTTTCCAACTCAGAATATTCTGTGATTCTGTGAAGAATCACTATCTACTCTTTAAATAAAGTCCCCTTTTACTGGAAAATAGATAACATCTGGAGGAATTGCATCATCCTGACTGGAAAGGCTAGAGGATGAGGAAAAGAACCTTTGAAAGTAAATGAACTCATGCATTATTACCCTTATCAAGACCAAAGAACAAGTAAGTATCTAGAAGTAGAGCAAAATTTCATTATTAGCTTTTAATAAAATATAATGAGCTCTCTCTAAGATGATATTCTCCAAAAAAAAGTGGAAAACAGAATAACTATTTATGAAGTAACAGTTACCAAGTGTTGCCTTTGTTCTTTCAGGAATATGAGGAATCATAGTAGTACCTCGTTCATCAAAGGTTGGAAGAATCTCTGTTGGAAAAAATGTCAATAAATGATCTGAATAATGAAAGAAATCTCCCTTTCCTCCTTTTCTTAAAAAACCTTTCAGCAGTATACTGTATACAACAGGAAAGGGATGTTTTAAAACGGCAATGA
>VZTT01070620.1:0-146482 GCA_013400855.1 Buphagus erythrorhynchus
ACAACAACAACAACAAAACTAAATATGTTTTAAAACCCCACCAAAACCCAGAACGCTGCATATGCTAAACCCATGGAAAAGGTCCTTTAAGCCTGAATCTGAAACCTCATTTCATACACAGACTTGTCCTCCTGCCAAGCACCAGATCCATGTAATCCATTAGAGTGGGCACTAATGGATCTCATAACCAGGCTGACAACAGCAGCATCCTGCAATCCTCCCCAGCAACAACCTGCACCACTTTGCTGTGAGGTATGCAGGGGTTTTAGGACTTATTTTGCTTTGGGAAGGATTTCTAGATCTGTTAGTGACTTAATGCTGTACTTCGAGAAAGGAAATGAAAGTTGAAGGAAAAGGGGTAATAAAGCAGATAGTAACAAGTCTGGGTTAGGATAAATTCAGTCTGTCAGCTTTGGAGCTTTTATCAGTAAAAGTATTCTGTTTCTTTATAAACTCCAGAGGCTGCAAAGTTTTGAATAGAAAATAGAAATATTGTCATTAAAATGCTGAGAAAATGAGTACAGACTACACATGTAAAGCCCCCTGAACAAAATAAAATCCAAACCTCCTGCAAGTGGTGCTGCTCCCAGAGTTCAAGCCTTCCTCCAGGCAGTTGTGTTCCACAGCCTCTTCCCTGCCACATGTAGCACATTTTTGTCTCCTTTCATGAGAACAAGAAACTTGTGAACACACTGCTTCAAGCAGCTAGCACATATTGGTAGGAGACTGAAAATTATTATTTCCCCTGTGGACATCCTTCTCCTTCCTCCCTCTGTCCTTGATAAGAGACATAAGCTTTTCTTTAAAAAGTAAAGCAGATTTTTCAGCCCTGAAGGCCCTTCCTCAGCTCAGGGATTTCTCATGGCAGGTGAGGCCACACCACTGAGGCAGTAAAGCTTCTGCTTCCCTTGGGGGAAGCTGATTCCAGGGGATGATGGGGATGCCCAGCCTGAGCATGGGGCCCTGTTAGGAGTTCCTGAGGCAGTGAAGCAAAGCAGGAGGAAAAGGTACTTTGCCAAAGCAGTGGTGTTTGAACACACGGAACCTTGGGGGATGAGGAACTGAGGTTTGCTGAGCCTCTGGCACAGCTGCTGCTGCTTCCCATGGGCACATTTCACCTTCCACCAAAACCTGGCTCTGGTGTCCTTGCACTGAGCCTCCATCACTGCCCAGCCCAGAGTACAACTGGATCCTGAGCAAGACCTAGAGCATGGGAAGACAAATCTGCTCCTTTCCTCCCTTTCCCTAGCTCCACACAGTGCCTGCATCCAGCTACTGGAAGCAGTATTCTGTGTGACAGATCTTTTAATTTCTTAGCCAGTAATAAACTGTGGATTCAAATCGGGCAGGAGGGATGAAGTCATAGCTCTGTAGTGCTGAAATCTCTATAAATTTTAAACATCTGGAACAAACAGTGCTTTATAACATCAGCACCTGAGAAATAATTTACTTTTTTGCTCATCCCACACAACCAGCCTTCCCTACTGGCCCTGGCCAGCCCTTGTGCCCAAGCACAGCAGAGTGCATATGGCCTCTTCTGAGTCTAAAGGGATCTCTGTGCAGGTCATCCCACTGCAGAGAGCAGGTAAAACCTACACAATATCCTGTGCATGGCTTCCCACAAGGATAAGAATTCCTGAATGCACAGATCCATTTGCTGTTAGAAGTAAATCTACAAAATATCTAATGCCAAAACATGACTCTAGTGAATAGAAAGAACAGGAAATCTGACTCAGCCCTGTAATATCACCTAACAAAAAGCCCAGATGAATGGAAATTTAGCATTTCACTCACACTAACTACAAAATGTTACTACTCAGGCCATTTTCCCACAGTGCCAGAGGCAAACCCTGCACTGTACCCTGGTCAGGGTCAGAATAAAGACCCTTGTGTAGAACAGGGTATGCTGTGATGGAGAGAATGAATCATGAGCTTTTCTACTTAAGTCAGAAGAAAGCTTCATTTTTTCAATCTGTATTGTTGATAAGGACAGTCATGAATGGAAAGCACTGCAATGCCCAGCCCAGTGTCCAGCTCAGCCCGTGGGAGTCCACGTGCCAGCCCCTCTGGAGGTGTCTGGCACACAGGGAGAGGCAGGAAGGGAAAAGCAATCCATGGCTGCCCCAAGAACACTCAGTCACCTCATCAAAGCTTCCAAGAGAGCAGGATTTTCCTGCCTGCTGGGCACTGCTCATCCAAGCCCTACCTCATTCTGTAGCAGCCTCTTATCCCAGAGGCAAGTGGTTTACTGGGAAGCAGATCCTTCCTGCTGGGTAGCTGCCATGCCAGTTCAATCACTACCTGATTTTCAAAGCTTTTCCCCCTGATTTTCCCAGCCCTCAATTTCCCTGTACAGCTCAAAGCAAACACAGACCGTGTTTGTCAGCTTGTTTCAAACAGGCAGGAGAAAGGAAAAGCAGAAAGCAATAACTGCAGCATGTTGCTCTGCTGGATTAATAACACACTAAAGAAAACAGTGACATTTTTTTAGGGAACATTCCTGTCAATTAAAATACACAATCTTCAAACACTGCAGTTTTTCACCTGTCCTGAAAGACCTCAGCAGGAACCTACCCAGGATATTGCTGCCAAAATCCACACACTCTCACAGTGGGTTGGAGGCACACTCAGATTTCTGAGTGGCCAAAACCATTGCTGGCTACACCCCCTCAGAAACAGCCATTCCCAGCAGGCCCTTCAGAAACCTCTTCTGACAATGAACAAGGGAAAAAGGTTCTGGGCTGTGGCAGTTCCAAACCTTGGAGGCCACACATGTAAAATCTGGAAGATTCCATAGAGTCTGCTAGAAAATCCTGAGGACATAGTAATTCCAGACTTTTAGAGTTGTAACTGGAAAAAAGCACCACCTGTCCTCTGGGAACTGCAACTCTCTGTACACCAAGTTTTTCCTGAATTTGTGTCTTGGGAACGTGAAGCTCATGAGCTCTTGTCTTCCAGCCCTCCCCTGTCAAGCACAATGGGCACCCTGAGACAAAGACTCTGCCCAGAACCTCAGCTGCTGGGAACTGGAACTTCGTTAATGGCCTATTAATTTACATTTAAAAATGAGGGTGGGAGCACATGAAAGATCTGGGTGGGTGGATGCTCTTGATTCACTTTCTTTCAGCAAATATTTGATGACATGATTAGGAAACATCAGTTTGTTCAATGGCTTTGAATTACATTTTGAAGGATTCCCTATTCTACATGCTAAGGAAGGGAGGAGACAAACACTATGGGACTGTGAGTGACACTGATTTTAGGGAAAGAACACTAACCAAACAGTTCCCATCTTCTCATTAAATTTTTAATTTTAAAAATGTCATGAAGAAGGAAAATAAAAAACAGAGATTGCAGCAAAAGATTTTTGAAAGATTTGGAAATGGGTTGAAATAAAATTTGATCATCTAATGGAAGGGGGAAGAAAGAAAGAAATGGAAACGTTGGAAGAGCTTAAATGTATGCCTAAGAGTCATGCCTGCCATTTCCCAGTTTAACATACCAGGACTGGAACGGACTAACAAGGATGTAAACCCCCCAAAAAAGGTCTGAAGCAACAGTGCAAGTGAAAGAAATACAGCAAAAAGAGATGGGAAAGGACCAAACGCCTTGGAAAGGCCAAGAACGAGGAAACAGAGGCAGCAGAGCCCAGGTGAGAGGGAGCAGAAGGGCCCCAGTCCAGCCCTGCACCAGAGTCCTGCACCCCCTGGTCCTGTGCTGTGAGATCCAGGAGCTCACTCCCTGCATCCCAACTCCAGCCCCACTGGCACTGTGTCTGCAGCATCCTGGCAATGCTTCCCCTTCCCTTCACTGAAAGGGAAAGCAGAATTACAAGGACAAAGAGCTGGAAGGGGAAAAGTCTCCTCCTCCCCCGAAACAAATAAGAGCTGAAGCAATTTAAATTGGGTGACTTGCCAAGTTTGTCCTTTGCAAATGCATTCACTGTCATTATAAGACAGATGTCCACATTGCCAGAGCGTTTGAGCTGAGCTGATCAGCCCTGAAATACCACCCCTACAAAAACTCAGGGATATCTTCAGCTAATTGACGTGTGGATGCCAGATCCTGATGTGGCTTCCCCCAGCACAAGGCACGGGGAGCAGTCATGCACCACTGCAAGTCTGGGAGGACACTCCTCTTTCCAGCCCTCTGAAGTCACTCACTGACATACCAGGGCTGTCACAGCCCACGGAGCTGCAACTGGGATCCAAATCCAATCTTTGAGCCCTACATATTTTATTAATTATGGCTGAGTATCTTCATTACAACAGCATAGGTGTTATGTCCTGGTGTAGTGGACTGATGTGACAAGATTTGAGTGGCAGGAGGAGATTGAGGGTTTTAGTAACAGGAAGGCTTTAGGGATGGCTTCCCAGTTCTCAGCCCTGCAGCTGAGTGCAGATGAGCCCCCTGTCACTGCCCAGCCCAGAGGGCACATTTAAGAAAGAGGAAAAAATGCACTGTCCACCCTGCACTGCTGATGGGGAGGAGATAGGGAAAATGAGGAGTAAAGCTGAGCCAGGGAACAAGGGAGGGGTGAGGGAAAGGTGTTTTAAGATTGAGTTTCTATTTCTCACTACCCTACTCTGAATTAAACTAATTTCTGCAGGCCAGTCTGTTCTGCCCATGACAGGAACTGGGAAATGATCTGTCCCTGTCCTTATCTCAACCCATGAGCCTTCTGCTGTGTTTTGTCCCGCTGACCAGCTGAGGAAGGGAGTGATGGAGCAGCTTTGGTGGGCACCTGGCCTCCAGCCAGGGTCAGCACGCTGTATGTGGTTAGAGCACTGCTGAAGCTGCGTTTTCCCTTTTCAGTGTCAGCTGCACAACCCCATCCCCAGGGGCGCTGCTGTTCCATGCGTGCTTTGAGTCAGCAGAAGGCACTGCCAGAGCCCATGTGCTGCTCCCGCCTCAGCCCCACGGGGAACTCCTCCGGCCTGAGCTCCATCCAGCAAACCAGGAACGTTCCTGCTCAGGCCCTGCAGCCCCCAGGCCCTGCTGTCACACAGCCTTGCCCACAGGAGTGTTTGAGGAGCACCAGTGCAGGCTGCTCACCCCACAGCCAGCACAGTCTGGCATTCCCAACAGAAGAGCCAGCTGTGTGCCATAAATCTTGGAAAGTATCTGCTTTCTTGTTCAAAAGTCCTGCTTGTGGCCAGAAACTGAAAGGGTCTGGATTATATCTTGTTCTTGGAGAGAAGGAAAAACAACAACAAAAGAACAACTCTCACCAAAGCTGCAGCCTGCTGTACCTCTGAAACCCCCTCCTATGCTCTGAACCACCTTCTCAACCATTGTGCAGCGCAGCAAAAGACTTTAACAGGCTTAAGTGAATATTCCCATTTTTATACCTTTTGTTTTGCCTGATCAAACTAAAATATTGACTCAGTGGTGGGACTGCAATTCCCCTGACAAAGCAGCCCTTTGGTACAGCAGTGAGCTGAAACTCAGGTTCCATTTGAACAGCGATGGCAGCACTTAGACCCATTTGCTTTGGAAATGCTCTTGCCACTAAATATTAATAAAACCTTTACATTTGAGGTCTGTGGGGTTTTGAAAAGAAAACTAATACATATGGAGGGAGACAAGCAAAGCAAAAGAAATTGGAAAAGAAACACATCTAAGTGACAGAGGAACAGAATGATTTGTCTGGAGGGGTGTTGACAAATGTGTCAGTGCATTTCCATGAGTGACAAATAAGCAGAAAAGGGGGAGAAGAAAGGATATTGAAAGCAGAGAGGAAAAAGAAGAAAAGTATGGCAGGAGGAGAGAAAAAAGCCTGAGACAAGGCCAGGGCTCCTCAGCAGAGACAGCAGAGGTGTCACACTCACAACTGTGAGTTGTCACCTCTCTCCTAAGTGCAATCCTGCAATTCCCAAACCCTCCCAGTGCTCCAGCACCCCATCAGGGAGGGGCTATCCAAAAAGCAAAAGGCATCTCTCCCTGAGGCACTCCTGAAATTTTAAGGCAGGGCACTGTAACTGAGTAAGGGCCATGCTAAAAAACTTCATCAGTTGCAGAAGTTGTTGTAGATTTTCAGTTTATTTGTCAAAAGCACTTGGCTTGGCTTCATGCCCAACAAACTCCCATTTATCCCATTACATGGAATCAGATCTGTGCCAGGAGTTTATGCATTTCCATCCTTGTCTTTGTGGCAGGGTCTGATCACCACTGAGGTGAGCACGTTCTAGGTGGGACCCACAGGAATAACAAACCCCCAAAACAAACCCAGGCAAATGGAACACCAAGGTGATGAGTGCAAAGTTAGAACAAGCTCGGTGTCTACACTTCCTTCCTCTCCCCAAAGCCAGGACTTCAATCAGGAGGAAGAGTAAAATATGCCAGGAAATGTGAACCCTTGCCACACATTAAGTCTTAGAATGAAGTACCCAGAGATAGGAGATTTTTCAGAACTCTGCCACAGATCCTTGTGCCAACAAAACCACACATAAGACAAACTAACCTGGCTATTTGAAAACAAAAAGTCGTTTTCAGGCTTACTCACTTCACTCTTCCCCTTCCAAACCCTACCCTCAGCATATTTTGTTTCAAAGATTTTTCCTACAGGCTTAGGTGCTGGGCTGTTTCCATAGGCACTCTTCTCTGGTTTGGCACCCCAGCCAAGGTATTTTCACTGAACTCATTGCACACAGCGTGGGTGTTCCAGGCTTTGGTAAGATTTGGGAATGCTTCTTGTGGGTTCTGCCTCAGCACCTCAAACCCAGACAAATCAAACATAAAACACACAGACACTTCTAAAGATCTGGCCCATGAAGAATGTTCTGCACAATTTATCTCCCAGATCCAAGACAAACCACACAGTATTTTTGGGAGGGTTTGTTAACATTTGCCCTGAAAAGCATTATTGAAAAGAAAATAATATTCATTATCACTGAGGATCAACCTTTGTCTTCCCTGCTGAAAACTGTTTATGTGTTAATGAGCAGACATTTCTTGTTGTCCTTCTTTTCCAGATCCAAAAATTAGGGTAGAGAGAAGCAAAGTGCCCAAGGTGACCAAGCAAAGAGCTGCAGAGGCCTCTCCAACTATCAGGTGAAAGGTGAGGGGAAAAGCCACCACACTTTACTTAAAATCTGCCTTAGGAAAAGGGCAATAAATCTGAGCCAGTGGATTTTACTTCTCACTACATCACTGTTACCTTGGATTTTACAGCCAAACAATGGTGCTAAGTCCAACAAAAAGCACTTTCCTTCGTCAGACCAATGAATGGTGTTCAATATGAACAAAATCCAACTTCTTTTGTTTTCCAATGGGCAACTTCATCTGAGGACCTGATGGATTTTTCTAAGGATTATTTAAGGAAATATGATAGAAATACATTCTAGTAAGTATGTGCATATATGAAAATTACAAGTGTCTTTGATTTATTTGTACCCGAGTCTTAAATTTTTCATTCTTAGAAACATGTTAGGAAAACTTTTAACATCATATTTGCTTATTTATTCAACTGAATTTCAGTCTTGCATTAATGTAGCTAATATGTTCCTTAAAGTATTAAAAATAATATAACCCAATTATTACTTAGAATGTTTGCACTTTTAGAGCAAAATATTTTGGTTAACTATAAAAAGTAGTTGATATTTTAACAAGAACCTCTTGGAATAAAACCAGAATGCAAAGGGTCAGTTCACTGTGATTCTCAACCCGTTAGCTAATTAATTAATTATTTAGAAATAGCAGCTTCCAGGAAATTTTTCTTAACAAGGTATCAAAGCCTGCAAAGGAAAAAAAAATTAATGAAAGCATTGTCAGAGCCTTAAATGAATCCCCTAGTCAAACACAGCAAGATGAGCAAACAGATGTGAGAGCCTTGGGTTATCTGGGTGGTCAAAGGAAGGACAAGGGCTGCTGGTCCCGCTCAGCCCGGGCACTCCCGCGGGGCTGGCACCCACCTGGGGCAGCATGCGATTTTCCTCCTCCAGCTGTCTTACTCTGGCCTCCAGCTGCCTAACATAGGACAAGGTTGATTCTAAAAAATCAAACAGAAAAAAACTCGTATTATCCACAGAGATCTGCTTGTGTTTACCAGTGCCAGAGCCTGTGCCACATTCTCACTTGCACTCACAGCAGACTGCCTCTCTCAAATATCCATGGAACATCCCACTCTGCTCCTCCTCTCTGCAGGGCAGAGCAAACACCAGTGATCCTGGAACTGATCAATTCCTTGTTGCTTGTGATTCTGAACCGCTGCACCTTAAGGTGGTCCCTCCTCAGACCCAAGGAATCTCACAGAAAGACAACATAGGCTTGAGCTCTTCCAACCCATCCCGTTTGGAAACGCTCCACAGGGATAATGCATGATCCCACCGGGTCAGCCCTGCAGAGCGCAGGGACAGCAGATGTGCTGTGCAGGCAGCGGGGTCACAGGGACCTCTTGCACTGTCCTGGGGCTCTGGGGCACACACAGCCTCCCTGGGAGCACAGCAGCTCCTGGGCTCCACCCCAGCTCCTGCCAGGCCCTGCGGGGAAGCAGCTGTGTGTCCCCAGGGCCCGGGAGGCTCCCAGCTGGCTGACAGCAGGACCAGCCGGGGCAGCTCACGCTCCCATTGCCCTGCTCTGCCCTCAGAACTGCACCAAGAGCAAACCCTGCTTGCTCTGCTCCCCAGTCACCCACTGACCTCCACAAGGGCAACCTTTGGTGCATTGTGAAGAACAAGAGTCACCCCCAGACTGCTCCCAAGAACCTGACGTTAGAAAAGGAGATCCCTGATCCAGCACTAAAAGCACCCACGAGTTTTACCATCACACATTTCTTGGGTCATGTAGAATTGCTGCTCTTAAAGCCCTGGATCTAAGAGAGAGACACGTCTAGGAATGTAGCACTCAAGTGTAAGAAAAAACTGCAGAAAAACTGCTGTGACTCTTGCACCTCCTTGCATGTAGGTGGAATTCCACATGTACTCGTTCCTGACTCAGTGATCCACTCAACTTCCTCTGAGATGTCAATTCCCATCACACATTTGTACTCACATTGCCATGTAATTAGCAAAATTGATGATTGATGGTATGGAATCCATGGGTGTCGGGGCAGTGCTGATGGCTGATGCAGCCCTGCAAAGCTGCATTGACAACACAGCTGTTCAGTGGTTTAAACTGACAGATGAATTTGGGCACGAATTTCCTCTGATACCCCATCACTACTGCAGCCTGCCCGTAAAAGAAGGGAAATAAGGTGTCACTTACTGCTCTTACAAGACTGCAATAGGCTAAAATATGCATGGGGATTTACACAACATGGAGACAACACACAGTAATTTGTCAAAGATGATTAATGCCCAGCCAGGCACTGGATTAAAAATAGCTTTGTGCAATAAAGGAGGAGAGGTAATCTGAGGTTCTGCGCGCTCTGCTGCGTGAGGATTTTCATAGTTAGTGATGGGTGCATCTCTGGAGAGCCGCTGAGCCCGGCTCAGATGAGCACTTAGGAGATGAACAGCTCATTCAATTAACTCCCTGCGACAGGGGCCCTCCCACCAAATCAGCTCCTTCCCAGCACAGGCACTCCCGGGAGGAGCTGCGGGAGCTCGCTCACCATCACAGCCCTTAGCTCAGGCAACACTCCCAGCACATCCCAACCCTTCCCTCTGTTTTCTACCTGACATGGCTCCTGAGCACCCATCTTGTCACAGGGGCTGGCCCCCCTGGCACTGGCCAGCTCTAAATTCCTTGGTTACAAGTTCACTGCTGTGTCAGCATGGATTTGGACTTTGTGCTCGAGTCCAACTTCCAGCGGTGCCCATCAGTGCCCTCCGTGTGAGCTCCCCTCTGGATTCTCTTCAGCTCCAGCCTTCTGTGATCTCCTGGCTGAGCACTCCTTATCTCCTCAGACAATACCTCTTGGCAACATTTATTCCTTATATGTCTGTCAGGAGTCCAGAGCAGAGATCTCTGCTGCTTCAAATCACTCCACTGTGCCTCAGCTCGCAACTTCCTGATGCCAGCTCCTACCAGCTGAGGATTTGGTCTGGAATCTCTGTGCCTCCTAACCCTTCTAAAGTGTGAAACAGTTACTTAAATCTCTTCTTGTAATCTGATTTAAAGGAAAAATTAGGTCATCTACCAAAGGCAAATCCTAATGTATGTGAGTCTTCTTGACACATAGACTAGACACATATATATTTCAGGATCTGTTAATATATTTATGCTGGGATGTTATGAGCTTAGAGGGAAGATGAGCAGAAAAGTCAGTCAAGGACATAGGAGGTGGAGAAATTGAAGTGCAGTGAAACACTGTCACCAAACTTTAAAAAAACCCAACCAAACAAAAGTTGCAATCAAAAGTGTTTATGAGAAGACCTGTATGATCCATCTCTTCTGCTCAGGAACAACCTGTGCAAACAGGGCAGTCCCTGGCTCGAGTCACTGCTGCCAGTTCTGACCCCTGTGGGCCCCTTGGTTCCATTTCCACTCCTTCCCATCTTCCTTTGTGAGGCACTGCTAAGAGGAACAATCTGGAAAAGTTCCCGTTCTCAGGAATGGGTTACCACCAAATGAGCTTCCCTCCTTGATCTTCCTGTGCTCTTAACATCATTGAGAACATGATCAACATGTGCTGCTTCATTCCAGGGCTGAAATAAAACCATTTTCTGAACTATTAGAGACACAAAAATATCTTGCTCTTAGGGAAATTCAGTGACAACTGTCTCCACATCTGTCACTCTAACATGTTGTAAGAGAACATCAATATTTACGTAGCTGATCTCTTTTTCTTTTGACATCCACACTCTTGAAGCAAGGAGATATTTTGGGGTTATGTCAAACTTTATCAGACACTTATGTTGCTGCCAAAGGCATATTTGTGCATTGGCTTTATCCATTTTTATATGACTGTGCCTAGTCTCAGTCTAGCAAGGAATTAATCATATTCTTTAAACCAGATTATTCTCTGATGTTTTAGAATGAGTAAGGATGTCATGTCAAATTCTGATATTTTCCTTTTTCTTTCTGGGTTTGGTGTTTTTTTGTTTTTTGAGGGTTTTTTTTGGAGGCTTACAACTCATAGGCAGCTGTGGGACTGCACTGGTTCAGGTATATCCAACTTTCCAACTCCATTTGTTATGCTGCTCTTCCACAGTCACAAAATTAACTAGGTTGGAAAAGACCTTTGAGATTCCTGCACTGTGCTGGCAGGAATTTAATAATTGCACATCAAATCAGATTTTGGTCATTCAAACCCACACCCAGCACACTGCAGTGACAACTAAATAATCTTTCAATAAATGGGAAATGAAAACCAAGGTTGTGCAAGGGGTGCTCTAAACCCTCCAGTAAGTACCTGGCAGCTCCACACATTTAGGAAAGGGTTTCTCTGCTAACTGGGGAGCAGATTCAATGACATGCAAACCATCTCCCTGTCCTAGAATTCCTAGTCATCTGATTTAATTACCTCAATATTAATATTCATGACTGAGACATGCTATCACTGCAATCCATCCCCTTTCAGCTACCTTGTTTGGATAGAAAAAATTTTAATGGCACTGTTGGATTTCCACTCTCAGCAATTTACACCCCTTGCACTCAGAGCTGGCACTGGCAGTGTCCTCTCCCCAGGGCAGGATCAGAGGCACTCCCAAGGTCATTTTTAGCCCTGTCTCCTGTGATTTTCTATCAGGGCTGCACATCTTACATAACACCCCATACTGAAGAAGTGCTGGAGAACTTCTTATTAGAGTGCAGCCGAACTCCCCCGCAACGCAGCGGCGCTGGGATTGGTGCTATCATGTAGAAAGACAGACATCTGCCCAGGGCAGGATTTTATTAAGCTCACCAGAATGTTTAGGAGCTATTGACAACAAAGGCACATATTCTCAGGAAGTTTTGGGACAGTGAGCACCGTGGCACTAAGACAGGGTTTGCATTTCTCAGTCTTGCTGTTGTCTGAAATTGTCCCGCCCCAAGCTCAGATTCCTCCTGATTATGGATCCAGCAATCCTTGACTTCTCCCAGTAATTAAAAATATAATTAACTAAGCTGAGCAAGTTCACCAAGTGTGTCAAAACTGAATCTTAGCAAAGGGAAAAGCCAGCACATGGCAGTTCAAACATCCTGACATTTCTCAGGCATCATGTGCCATATTTCCCCTTTTCAGCACACATTACACACAGACAGGGGCTAATTACCTTGTAATCAGAGAATTTTATTCAGATTTCACACAAAAATAGTGTGTTTTCTCAGGTGTGGCAGCTTTTAATCACAGATTAACTATTTATTAGAATAAAGCATATTCTTCCTATCTTAAGGCAGCCCTTGCCATGCCTTTAACAATTCAGTGATGGGGTCTGACTCAGATTCCAAAGTGTTTGCATTTGCCTGGATTCAGGTGCCACTGTGGATCAGGCAGTTTAATGAGCAGGTCTGGGCTGACTGTGCTCTCACATCCCTGTGGTGACACTCTCCCAAGGCTTTCCTTCTTCCCCTGGTCACCAAGGAATGCCCCAGGTCACCCAAATGCTGCCTGTGACACAACTTACTAGAAATATATTGTTGGCTTCCACTGAAGAATGTTACTGATTTAGACTGGAGGTTTTGTTGCACATTTAGCTTAGGTGCAACAAAAATTCCAGTAGAATTCATCTGGGAAAAAATAAGCTTAAAAAAAAAAATTTAAAAAAAAGTTTTAAAACCTTGTATGGAGAATAAAGGATTCAGCTATAGGAGCACCTAAAAATTATCTCAGATGTCAGCTGAGGTAATGCTCTTGCTAACAGCTGGATAACACTGTCACACTAATGGGCTGCTGAAACATTAACCTTGCTTTGTTTGGGGTTTTTTGGTGCTGGAGGTGACAACAGCAAGGCTTTCCTTGCTGGCCTGTTTGATACTCTGTTAGCTCCCCTTCAGCCTGTGCTAAATGCATTTGGCACCTTATTGATGGAAACAGAGAAAATCAAACCCATTATGCTGTTGCTGAAGCCTTTCCCACTGGCTGTCGGCTTGTTCTGGTATTGACTGGCTGTGGTTTACGAGCAGAAAAATCTCAACGCTCAGGTTTGTCCCTGTGCTCGTTACAGTGTCCCCAAGAGCAGGCACAGCCCCCGGGCTGGAAGCAGCAGAAGGAAAGGGGGATGGATGTTCAGCAGGCTCCTGCCGAATCAAATGGAGGGCTGGAAAAAGCACCAGCTGAGAACAGCTTTGCTTAGGGAAGGAAGGGAGATGAAGCACTCATTCATCTCTCCAAGCCAGTGCCCTCATTCCCTTCCTTCCCTAAGCCAGGCTATTCTCAGGCTTGCTTTTCCCAGCTTTCCACCTGATTTCACATCCAAGTGCCTCCTGGTCACATGGAATTGCACCTCCTAAGTGTCCCTTCCTGAAAAGGCCCCGGGTCCCCTGCAAACCTGTGGCTGCTGAGAAACCACTGCATCCACAGAGCCACCTCCAGCTTGTCCCGGTTCTGCTGTGCCTCTGTTAAATGAACACTTACAGGACAAAATAAAAAAAAATAAATGAAAATACAAAGCTTCCCAGCAACAGCAATATTTGTGCAAAACCCAGAGGGTCAGACTGACTGAGCCACCAAATACATGCACTAAAGGTCACTCACAATCCCCACAGCTCCTCACAGATGCTCACAGCCACTTTTCTTAGCACATAAAATTGCATTTCACAGGCTCCAATCACCAGATGTTGAAGAGACATAGTTTAGAAAAGTTAGTTTAGGTGAGAATTTTACTATTGGTACAACAGTCTCAATAATACATTGGCTTCCACCTGGCAAACTGCAGCTTAGGCCAAACCTGAAAACTACATCTCCAGGAATTCTGAATCAGACCAAAGCCCTCAATCAATTTTATGCTCATCTAGTGCCTCGTTAGGAGGCAGTTATCCAACCTGTAAACTCCTCTTTTATGGGTTACTGTTTGTGTGACTCCATCCCAAATTCAAACAATGTTCCTGAGAGTACAGAAATAGAAGCTCTCACATCACTGAAACCATTGAACCATTGAACATTTTCTTGCTACAACTACAAAAGGGATGCCAAAACTCCCAACAAAGATCAATAGCCACATGAATACGTGGGGGAACAGCCAAGCCACAACTGCTCCTCCTCCCTGTGCCTGTGAAACCAGCAGTCCCTGCTCTGGTTGATATGGGGTACATTTGGATGGAGAGGCAGGGGCTCCAAGAGATTTGGGCAGCAGGCAGTGCCAGGGAAGCAACAGGGGCAGCAGGGCCACTCTCTCAGGCTCTGTTTCCAGCTCCTTGTCCCACTTCTGATCCTGCTGATGCTTCACTCCCTGCCACAGAAGCATCCTGAATGAACTGTGGTGTGCACACAGTATGCAAGCCTCCTGTAAACACAGCAGGAAAAACTACAAAACCAGTAAGCATCCAAGGGGAAAAGCAGAGAGATGCACACAATTATCCAGCTCTATGGGAGCATTCCCATGAGCAGGCAAGGGCAGAGCTGGGGAACTGCCAGAGGAACACAGGCCAACCTGGGCAAACACAGTAGAGATTTAAAATTATCAGGACAAAAGCGGGGTTTGGATTAATTTCTCTACACTGAGTGATTAAGATGTAGGACAGGCTATTAAATGCAGTAAAAGATGTTACAAGATTAAATATGTCCTGGGGACTGAAACCACCCTCTTGCTTCCAGAGCCCATTAAAGAGCCATGGTACAGTAATGCCTGCCTGTCCCCCCTGAGCTGGGCACATTTAAAGCAGGAAAGATGAGCATTTTGCAAAATTACTGCACCAGCAATCTCAGCACAGAAGCTAATTCCAAGGAAAAATTAGCTCTATCCATTTCAGCTGGCAGCTACACAATAGCAGAGGAAAAGGCTGTCGGTACAGCCTCCATCTCCTCTGTAAGACTCTTTTGGAATGATTGGGGAAGGGATAATGAAAAGAAATATTCAAATGACAAGGTATTTAAAATCTATCAGTGCAAGCATGTCCCTCTCTAGGGACTCACATCTCCTGGGCTGCTCCCTCTGCAGCTGGAGCATCCATGTCTCCAGATGAAATCCCTGCAAGGAGAAAGCCCCAGGAGAGACCTCAGAGATCAGGAATCAGTCTGAGTGTCCAGCTCTGGCTGAAATCAGCACTCAATTACTTCAGCCCTTAGGAAAACTCTGCAGATGCCTCCTGCATGTTCTCAATAGCCCAAACCTCCTGACCTTAGGGGCAGAAAGATTCCTGTGCCAGAGCAGACCAGACATCACCAACAGAGGGTCCAGCCCCAGCTTCAGCTCATTATTTCCCTAATTTCTAAAGATCTGCATGTCTGATCAGGATCTCTGTGTTCCTGATACGATGCTGGGATTATGGGATTATTCCAGAGAGACTCCCAGCAGCCAGGGCAGAGGGGACTCAGGTGCTGCAAGCCAAACCCTGCCACATTACACTTTTAGGCTTCCAAGCTCCCCCAGGGATGGGGTTTAGGCACCTTTTATGTATTTCCCTATCCACATGGTGAGATTCTTTCTGTCCTAAATCCACATTTTCCTCTGCCTTGTTGCCTTTGCTGCCTTCCTGAGATTCCTGTGGCTGCATCCTGCACTGTTGCAGCTGGGCCTGGGAACTAATCAGACTGGGCTTTATTTTGTGAAAGTGCACAAATACAAACCCACATCATGGACTGATGCAGAACAACACTTGTGAGAGGCATAAATTATGGGAGCTCGTGTTTTGTCAGGGCTTCAGAGGAAGCTAAATGCTCCACAAAAGCAACTTTCTGGTTTCTCAGTGCCTTTTCACTGTTATTTCACTGCAATCAACATACACTGCTGTTATATTAATATGATGCTGATTAAAACATTCATAATTTAAAAGTAATCTCAACACAGGTAACAAAGCACAGCATGTATTACTGAGAGATGTACTAGGCACATTTACCTGCTATAAAATAGTTGAATTAATGATTTATAATGATTTACCCCCAGACATGGCAAATGGAGCCCCTAGTCCTCTCCTTTACTGCTGGTTGTGGATCTGCAATGTCTTTGTAGCAAAACCAGCTGAGATTTCCCAAGTCAGCACATCCAACAACCAGCTGCCCATTCCCTGGGCTGCATCTGAGACATCTCCAGTGATTCTGCAGATCCCAGCACAGCAGATGAGGCAGCTCCCCCCCTGAGGGGACTTCTCCCCAGGGTTAGTGAAGCTGATCCTTGGGCTTTAAATGTTGTGAGCATCTTCCTGACCAAAGAGGTGAAGGAATTATTTCACTTTACTGTGCTTCCAAGACTCAACTATCTCTCCATGCAGTCCTAACTAAAGGACTTCAATTGCTTTCCATGGAATGGTCTGTTCACCCTTGTGGATAAATCAGCCCCCCAGCACAGCCATTCCCAAATCCATGTCCCCCTCTGAGCTGTCCCTCAAACACAGCAACTGATGCCACTGCTGTTGGCTGCCCCAGAACCTCCTCCTTTTATGTTCTGAGCACCATTTCATCCAGCAGGAATGAAATCAGCCAAATGCAGGAAAGTGCTCTAGGACCTGAAAATGGCAACTTGGCAGCTGCAATAATTCCTCAAGTTTCCACTTGCAGGGCTATAGTGCTGTGTTCAGCACGTGGGCCTTGGACATGCAGACAAAGCTGAGATGACTCAGGGAGAGCAGTCCAGCTTGAGAGCTCTCCCAGCTGCTTATCTTCATCATCAGAACAAAACAAACATTTTCAACAAGGCCTCCTCTGTTTATTTCCTGGTTACTTCACTAATGGGAAAGCAATTTACGCATTTCCTCTCCCCAAACATACAAATAATTGTGCAGGCTTTTGGTTCCAGAGGCTGTTGGAAGCAGTCATGTCCTTCTTGCTGAGGTTTCCACGGAGCAATCCGTGACTAATCCTCTGCCCCCAGCACGAGCAGCTCCCCTGGGCCCTTTCTTGCCCCTCCTGGGCCACACGGCACACACTGAAAGACGAGTCAGACCCAAAAATCAAGTGCATGTGTTTGTGTGGACATGTGCACGTGAGGGGAGGATCTTTCCAGGAACTACCTGCCCTCAAATTACCAGGATTTTGTTCTGGCTACTCTCAAAGTTTCTTTTATAGGGTTACAAGGAGGAAGAATTTGCCCCATCAGCAGGCAAAAAGCTACAAGAGACATGTGAGCATTGCCCAAGCTGGTGGTACAGTCCCATTTATTATGTCTGATTAATACTACTAATGAAACTAAAATACAGTAATGTTGTGAAATAGAATAAATTCTAGAAAACGAAAAAAGTACTGACATTTTTCTCTACCAGCAGCTGCAAAGTAGGACTGAATCTCCGGAGATTTTTTAGAATGAAGACAGAATTATCCCTGGGTTTCTGGGCATAAAATACAGATGTGACTGTAACTACAAACTGCAGGAAAACTCCAAGTAAAACAGTTTGGGGAGGAGGATTACAAATCCCATTATATTATGTATGTATGACCATGGAAAGTCATGTTAGAGACAAGCAAACCAGCCTTTTACTGCTTTATTACATAAGTATCAGCTCAGATGCTGTAGTGCTGTGGGCAAGGGAGGTAAAATCAGTGTATAAATGAGCTGTCAGGGCAGCTGCTGTAACAAAATGCAGACAGCATCCCAAAATTTCTAGAGAAAATTGAGACATACAGACAGCCTTGGAGGTTTAAGGCTAGAAAAATGCTATTAAAACAAAGCAGTCTGGCTTCGTGCCCTGTGGAGACAAAGGAATTTTGATAATAATTCCAGGAATGCCTGGTTTCCTTTTCGCTGCTGGAAGTGGATATGGTCGAAAGAAGTCTGTGGGTTTTTTCCTGTAAAGAAAATCTTGGCAGAAACAATTGGACCAAAATTAAATTTATGAATGAGGTTTTTGTTTGACTTAGGACATGAACATAAGATCTGCAGCAATAAATTATTGCAGGAGGGTTATATATTTCATGGGTTTTGTGAACCTGACAATCCATGTGCACTATTTCCTGCCATTCCTCAGGACAATCCTGCTTTCATGTTCACCTATGGAAACAGCAGGAGAAAACCTGTATCAATTACCCTCTGTCACTTTGTTTACAGCACACTGAGCACAAGGAGGAAACCCATCCACCCCAGCTGGAAAACCACAGAACATCCCACAGTGTTTCCTCTCTACACAGGTATGGAATTGCCTCCATGGCACTAAGATTTGTCACACTACAGTTGTTAACAACGTCCCTAAATCTGACACAAAAGATGACCCCCAGCAGCCCCCTGGTATTTCCCAGATGGCAACAAGCAATCCTGGCCTCAGCAAGGGTACAGAGAACTGCCCTCAGCTCCAAACCCCACAGAAGCTTCCAGTCCTAAGGAAGACTAACAGAAAAAGAGAGCACAGGATTGGAGACTAAAAGGAATCTCCTTTCCTCCCATTCCTCCCAGAACAGTGATTACAACACACCGACCCCAGGAAGAGTTGACACACAAAACAATGCCTTCCTGGAAAGGTGCCAGCAGCTCAGGAAAGTTTTAAGTTTACTTTTCCCATAGCATAAACACATTTCAAGGAGGTTCCTTGAAAAACAACAGCAGCAGCTCCTCTGGCAGAGCAGCCACTGAGACTCCACACTCCCCTACCCAGCCTGCTCTTCCCAAGGGACAAAGGGAACTTTCTGGGACAGCTGAAATAACCCTTTCTTGGGCACTCAGATCTCAGATCTGGTGGGAACTGAACCCTTCCCCATCAGCCAAACTGTGACCAAAGCACTTGGGCAGCAAGTGCAGTGAGAAGTAATGGGAACTGTTCCATCTGCTCTGTTTGTTGAGCTTTGCGTGGTCTGGGGTTTGGTTTGGTTGTACCTTTTGTTTGTCCCACTGTTACAAATAGGCAGAAGGCAAAAAGGCTTTTAACACATCTCTAGCCCACATCCCAGGAAGCAGTAGTGAGTTTTCCCACCTCAGTCTCCTCCTGCTCCCATACTTGTTTTCATTTCACTCCCAGGTTTCATTTTCACATTTTGGTAAGGGAATGCTTGCAGAGGCAGCTGACACAGCTGGCTGAGTTTTGCTGAGAGCACTTGTTCTGTGCTGAGCAGGGCCTGGCTCCACAGTCAGCACACAGGGACAGTTTACACTGGGCAGGACAGCAAGAAAAGAGCTCCCATTGCAGAACACACGAGGTGACAAGAGGGGGTGGTTAGAAGGCCACAGGTTTTTCCTGGTTTTAGTCAAGTCCTTCCCTTAGTCAGTGATCCAAGGATGATACAACAGGTTATACCTGCACTCCCAGGAACGCTGACTCCAAGGGATGCTTCCCATCATCACAGAAAGAGGAAAAGCAACAACAGGATCAAACCAGGCTCACCCAGGTATGACTTTGGCAGCCCTTTTTGGGGGAGTCCCTAAGTTAAAGGAGCTGGGAGCTGCCTGGCCAGCATTTTAATGAGACATCATTTCTACCTAAACATCAGGAGCTTTATTTAAAAGCCATTGAGCCTTGTGTCAACTTCCAGATTTGCTTGCTGATTACTGTCCTTACTGAGGACATTTTATATTTTGATAAAAATCCTTCTCCTTGAGTTAAGCATGAACACACAAGTTACTGCTCTTAGAATATGAGATTAAAGGGTCAGATGTCTAAAGAACTGGAACTTTTAGTAAGAGACAGATTAAGGGATAGACTCACACTTGGATTTGAAGCTTTTGGAAGGGAAAGGCAGGGTGGCAGAGTCAAAGAAAGGAAACCTGACCTCAGTTTGAACCAACAAGTGTTGTTGGAACAACACTTCTTGTGGAAGTCAGAGGAATGCAGACCTGTTTGGGAAAGTAAAATCAGAGGAAGTGAGTAACAATCAGCAATCTTATTTTCAGAAAAGCACCTTATCTTTACCACCTCATTCTTAACACAATGTTTCTTGGGTAGCAGTAAAGAATTCCCTGTAAAGAAGTTGTGCTTTTTTCTTGCCATTCATTACATCTGAAGTCTACAATCCCTTGAGCATCAAGCATTTGCCACTGCACATGGCAAATGTTGGCAGTGGCCAGTTTTGTTTCAGTGTAATTGTTCACTGTGTCATGTCAATTCCTACTTTGTTCTCCTTGTCAAAGCCCAAATAACATCCACGGCTGGGGCCACCAAACCAGTTTCTTTCACAGAACCACAGAACAGTCTGAGTTGGAGCAACAGAGTACATTTCAGAACTACAAAATAAATACATTAAAATAAATTGAAAATCTTTTCTTGTTGAAAGCTCTTCCCTTGCAACAAGAGCTGCCTCAGTTCATAATTCCAGGTGTTCAGATCCTCCCTGTGACACAGGGATTTCCTAGGAACAGGACATCCCATCATAGACACAAATTTCTTCAAGATCCAAATCAGTTTTCCTAGTCTTTAATCAGAGACACTTCTCTCTTTAATATTTAACACACTGACCTAGGACTAATGCAGGACACTTGTGATTTGAGTATCAATTTTTGAAGTGCTTCTGAAGCCTCAAGAGGCTTTTCCCACTAAAATTCAGCCCATGCTTAACCTATTTACATAGACTTTCATCTTCCTGTTGTAAGAACATTCAATCAAATCTGCTGAGTCAGATAAACCTCTTTACAGGAAGAGGATATTTGTCTTTTGGATTCAGGCTTGGAAAATAAAATGGAAACCTGAAGTTTTCATAAATTCTGTAGTAAGCACTGATATTCTGGGGAAGTGTCTTTGTGAGTTATTATTTGCTGCTTAGGGAGCATATCTGAGGAAATTTTGCATCACAGAAAAGCTTTCTGATGCTGTAAAAAGATAATTTCCCATTCTGTACATTGCAACTTCTCAAATTAAATTCCTTTCCCTGTTGAAATACTGAATCAAACCCATCCAGCCCATAGTTCATTTAGGGTACTGAGCAGATCACATGTCGAGCCAAAGTCACTTTGATCCTAGAAAAAAGTAGACTGTTGAATCAGCAGTGTCATCCACTAGATTAAATTTGCCACTAATCCAATCAGATCCAGCACTTACTTTGCCTTACATGTTAAGCACCCCCTCCCAGTCTATTAAGGACAGCGTATTTCATTAAATGGTGCTGGTTCATAATTCCCAGTTCACACCTCAGCACAAATTACAAGGCAGCTGAAATTCCACTTCCCCTTGCTGATGTGTATCTCTGTGGGCAGCTGCCTGGCCACCCCTGGCAGGGTGCAGTGCCACGAAGCACTTCCCTTTGCACAGGGCAGTAAAATGGCTCAGAAATTTTGTTCTGCTGCTCTGCCAGCACGAGGAGGGAGCCAGGTGAGCACAGCACAGGGGTGAGAGACCTGCTCTGTGACTCCTGGGCAGAGGGAGGTGGAAAACAAGATGTTTATAGAGTGTGGATATCTGTATTTTGGATGTGCATTGACACATTCACTTGTGGGGCAGCTGGGCACAGGTTCAGCTGCACCCCCTGCTCTCTGTGCCAGTGCTGCTGTAATTTGGGGGTCACCAAGCCCCAGGGGAGGCTGGGCTCCCTCCTTCCAGAGTTTCCTATCAGCCAACTGAAATCCCCAAAGCAGGGACCAAAACAAGACCCAAATGCAGCCTCTGTAAAGGCTGTGAGGCTCCAGCTGCAGGCTCAGAGCAGGGCTGGGGCAGCTCTCCCAGCACAGTGCCCTTCCCTCTCCAGCAGCCTGCAATCCATATTATGGGCTGGTGGATCTGTCCATCCTGCTGGAAGTCAGTTCCCAAACACCAGCCTTTACCTGCTTCCTGTGGAGTTCCCATTTTTTACCAGGAATTGCCTCTCACCTGCTGCTCCAGACTTCAAGAGACCTTACACCCTTCTCACCCAGAGCTCAGTCTCCCAGAGCATGGAATCACTTCACACTATAATTAATTCTCCTGGCCCTGGGAACCACAATACAAAAGTTAATCAAGCAAAAGAGAAATTAGGGATGTTGTTACTCAAAACACCCAAGTTTTATAAGTTGTATTTCTTGACCAGGAGATTATTTCACATCTGCCATTCATTTGTTAAAGCTCCTCTGTGAAAGCACTGCAGAAAAATTATGTTTATTTGAAATGTCACCTTTAAGGAGCCTCATACCAACTTTAAGCTCAGTTAGCTCATACCACACTAAATTGAAAATCTGGTGAAAGAAAGATGAATATGACTGAATTGCACTTTTCATAATGCAATAGCACATAATCAAAGGTAGGATTGCTGTCCCCAGCAGAATTGTCTCTAGAAAAAAATCTGTTTCACTGTAACAGGACAGGTTAATTACTTTTTGTCCCCCAATAAAATTACTTTTATATAGTTTTTGGTTATTACATTAGAACAAATGATGCATGGACAATTTTAAACATGATTTCTCTCTCCATGAAGACAATCAATTAGCAAACTCCCAAGTCCTTTTGCAGTTTTTACTCTAGGTTTATTGAAATTCTCTTCAGATTTTACCCCATTCTCATTACTCTCATTGCCTGATAATTTCTGAGACTGGGAATTAATAAATAAGTAATTAACTTCCTTACACCTTCATATCACCCATCAACATAAACTGTTACCTTGAACACGTAGAGATGTGCCAACAAAAGCACATGAAAGCCCAGAGACAGCAGTAAGAGTGGACATCTGCCTCCATGCCCTCAAAATTTTGCTCCTCTCTCCTTGTCAAACACATGTCTTGCATTTGACATGTTTATCAGCTGGATAAATATGCACATTGTTCAACTTCACACTCAGAAGCATCACTTTGACCCTGGGGCAGACATTCACATTGTATATTTTTGCAGCTGGAGGACCCACAGAAGAGAAATTTGCTTTGAAAAAGGCAGCCAGGTTGAGGCCATATGAATGAAGATTTAACATTAAGATTTATTTAAACAAAACAATTTTTTAAAATAATGAAACCCTCCCCAAAAATAACATTCCAATGAAGTTAGATCCTGTTGCAAAGAAAGGTGAGGGGACAAGTTTGAAAGGAGTGAAAAAGTCCATTTTCAAGGGTGCCATTTAGGGCCTTTCTCAAGGGGTTAGAATTCCCACAGAAACATTTTGAATGCTAATTAATCCAGCATGAGAAGGGGCTGTCCTTGGCCAGAAGGTGGCTTGTCACTTTTATTATTTTTCTGATCTGTCTCTGGTACTTCTGGCATTTGGACTGTTGCTCTGCATCCCCTTTGCAGCCAGCCAGGGACTCAAGGGTTGTTTTTTTTCCACGGGTATTTTCAGCAATTGTCCCCCATATTTTTGCTCCTAACTGACCTGTTTTTGTTACAGGAACTAATTGTAACCCTTCCAAATGCTCCTTTCAAAATGGGAATTGCCCATATTTATTCCTGGAGTCTGTCCCATCTCCAGAGAGAAAATGTCTAATTACTCAGTTCATTTCAGAGATTATTCACTCACTCATTTAGCTCCTGGGGAAGTGAGTACTCGTGGCATTTTCTTTTAAAGGCTTCTAGTTCTGATAGTGTCATCAATGTAATGAACATTATTATATAAATGACCATGACACATATTTTCTCTAATAAAACAGTTCAAGCAAGGTCCCCATCCTAAAGAGCCACAGTGGGAAGCTGTATGAATAAGATTATTAATATGCAAGGGATGAGTGAAAATTTGGTTTTGATTTATTTACTTGAATTAGTCAATGCAAGCAGGTGTGAAGGGAAGCAATTTTTCCCTAAAAATGCAGGAAAAGTATTCTTCATTCTCTCTCTGGCTCATTTTCTGTCAGAAAATCATAAAAGCTTTCTAGCTTCTCTTTTAGAAAGATAAAAAGCCAACACATAAAAGCTGCTTTATATCACAGGAGCTGTGGAGTCAGTGCCTGAAATGATGGACACTGCCCCAATGCCATCCTGGACTTGCTGTCAGTGAGGAATTTGGTCACAGCTGCCCCAACACTGGGGACAATCTGCAAACAGCCTTGCCCACAGCCCCTGGGCCTCTGGCAAATGGGAACACAGCAGAGCCACAGCTCTTCCCAAAGGTCTGGACCTGGCACATGCAGCCCTGGAGCAGTAAGGGATGGTTCTGAAAAGGGACATACAAGTGCCCACCACAGTGGCTCTGCTTGAACTCCACGGGGTTCAAGGTAAATTTGAAACAGGTTTAGACACCTCTAGCAGGATTTGGGTGGAACTCAGGGTGCCAGATCCAAACTGTGCTCTTTAGATGCACTAACCTGGGCTCCCTGGATAGAGGGAAGGCTGAGAAGGGAATTCAGCAGCACAGGAGAATGTCACAGGCCAGCACAGCCACTGCTGTTCTTTGTGGTTCCTCCCACTTCAGCCCAGGGAAAGCACAACCATCTGATTTTCACTCCAACATTTATCTAGGTACTGGACAAAACAGGTTCAGTTATTCGCATTTTCACACAATTTGTGCATTAATAATTGCTCCAGGGACCATAAAAGGAACTCTGGCTTGAGTCAAGAAGCACAGCCTGGCAGAAGGGCCAGGAGATGTTCCCAAGAGCACCACACACATTGTCACTGGCATCAGCAAACATGGCAGCTCCTCTTGGGCTGAGACTGGTAAATCCCAGGAGCTCTCCCCTGCTCCTTCCCTCCTCCAGAGCCAACCCCATTCAGCACAGACTGCCTCACACTGCACTGTGCAGTGACCACAGCACCAGGACAAATTCCCTGGGAAGGAGCCCTCTGCATGCAGCCAAACCTGGACAGCCTGGGCTTGCCTGACAGGAACCCTTCCACTTCTGTAAGGATTTACCTGGTGGGGATACTTATGTGCAAATGCTGTTTGCAGCCACTGCAAATGCTGACATCAGCTGTAAATGCTGACAGTCATTTGTTGTTTATTAAGTTATAGGTCTGATTTTCAAAGGCAGCCAAGTGCCAGCTTGGTTCCCACTAAAGCCATAAAGAAAAATCTCCCTTGATGTCAGAAGTCAGATAAAGACTCAAGACTTTTAAAAACTCTTAATTGTATAGAGATGCAAAACATCAATGAAACAAAATAAGCATAGAGAGACTGAAAATGCTCAAAAAATTCTTCAAGTTTGCATCAAGCGAAATTTTGCAATTTGCAGGTATTTCACATCAAAGCTGTAACAGATGTGAAAACCAAAAACAGAATTAATTGAGATCCAAGACTCCTCTGTTTCTTAAATCCACATATTCTGCAGAATGACTGAGTCTTAACCTTGCCCTGAAGCATAATACACAACAGTACAATGTTTCTCACAGAAGTATCTCTGTCTTGTGGCAGTAGCATGTAAAATTTAAATTATACTAACATTTTAGAAGATATTAAAAGGTACCTTAAATAAACAATGTGTCATGAAAATAGCATCATGTACATGTTTTAAAACCCTTAACTGAAAGTGTAGTAAAGCACTTGCAGGAAGTAATTTTTACTTTCATAAGAGTCTAGAACAGTAGGTGAACACACATTCAGAGCTGGCATCATAAGAACAAAGGTTGAGCTGTGGATCAGCTATGTCCTTAGGACAAACCCAACATGTCAGTTTATTCCAGTTTACCTATATTCCAATTTAAATCCCAGTTTATTTCAGAACTATCTCCCATCCCCTCCCTAGCACATCATCAGCACTCAGAGGTTTAGGTACACACAGGGAGACAGAGCCCAAAGACCAAAAATCCCTTTCAGCACTTCCAAGAGCTGAAATCAGCAGCTGCAATTCCTATGGAACCAGCAGGACTTCCTCATCCTCAGGGCAAAGGTAACAGTAACAGAGCTCTAATAAATAACTGGTACTAAAATAACTCCTACAAAGGAAAATCAGAGGCTCTTAAAAAGCAGAGAGGCTTTTGCCAATTCTGGTATTTGGGTGCAAATCCCACAAGCCAAATTGCAGGTAAGGGAATTCCTTACTTCCCAGCTTCCCAGGCAGGACACTAGAGCCCTCACACAGCAGCACTCCCCTCAGAATAAATGGTTCAATGTTGAGCTAGAAACCTCCAGAAATAGAACTTTGAGATTATAATTTGCACATTCCCTTGGCTGAGGTGTTGCTCTATAAAGAAACTGCTGAAGAGAGATCTATCACTGAATTAAAAATTCAGGGCAGGTAAGTTCCATGAGGAATGTCTATGTATTTAAGAAACCCATTTATATTTCTCCCTGAGCTTCCCTTTCATGAAATTGTATTTAGAATTAATAGGATTTAGAATTATATTTAGAATGACACAGTCAACACTGTACAGCTGTGTCCATCTTTTTAAGATGCTTTATAAACCAATTTTCCCAAAGATTTCTCAGTAATCTGAGCTAGATATGGAATTTCTTTCCCCTATTTCACAAGTCTACAGATATTTGGATTAAAAAAATATGCTTAAACAAAATGAAGCTTTAAAAAGTACCTGCTAATGACAACCATTTGCTTAATGGCAGTTGTTCATCCAGTGCAGCAGGAGACTGCTTACATCTGCCAACAGAAACCATTTTTAAAAATTAGTCTTGTAAACCACCACACATAAATCCATGGAAAATCAATGCCCATGGTTTCTATTAGGAAGTAGCAATGAATTATTCCTTATCCAAGAAGGAAAATAAGCTGCCTTTTTTTTTTTCTTTCCACCTGCAGAATTCTGGAGGCCAGATCCAAATCCTCTATCAGTGAACTCCTCAGTAACTCCTGTGGTGACATCATTTGCCTGTCCTTAATCTTGTCAACAAATTCCATCATATCCTTCAGAGAAAATCCTGCCATTGTTTTAAGTATGTCTAATCCATAAGGACAAAGCTTTAATGAGTTTCTAAATCTGTATCTTAAGAAGTAAAATAAAATAAAATTTTAAAAACCCCTGTGACCTAGAATCCATTGCAAAGCACTGCTCATGGCTTCACTCCACAGTGAGGTCTCAAGATGGGATTTATCCCACATCCATGAGAAAGAGGCACACAGCAGGAAAGTTCCCAGTGCTTCAGAGATGGATTTCATATCCCTCAGACACCACATCATTTCTACATGAGACACAGCAGTTTTAGTAAAAACAAAGAGTCCAATAACTGAGAGGTGGAGGAGGTGCCTGGGAACAGCAAGAGATTTCTTGATTCTCACTGTCCATCCCTAAGGTGGTTTAATAAAGAGCAGGATATTGAGCATGGCAAAATGAAAGAGATAAAATTCATAAGAACTCCTTGTGTTCCACAGAGTTTGTTTATAATTTGGCAGTTGTGTAATTTAAAAGAATTGAGCAGCACTTCCCATGCAGACTTTATCAACCTGAGAGCAATAACATCCTCACTGTTACCTGGGGTTTATTACACTTCAGCAAAATGACAGATGAAACACCAACCTTTCACCTGCTTCTAGTCAAGAATTTAAATTCCTCCAAATGACCCAAAGCCATACCCTGCAGGAAGCTGCAAGGCAAAATTGTTCACTTGGTCCCTTTTAATTTAACTTTTCACTTCAATCTATTCACTTAGATAAAACAAATTAAGGCTGGTAAGCAGGTAGGGGAGTGGAAGACAAGTGAGTGTAAAAATAGATGGGGTTGTACACACTGCACCTCTTCCTTTATGGTCCTGTGGCCTCTTCCCTCTTGATCCTGGTGCATTTGTAGGAAGGAATGCCTTTGCTCTCATTCACAGACACTGGTGGAGGGCTCCTCCCTTGTTTCATATTTTATTTCTACTCAACCTCTTTCCTGACTGCTCAGCCACATTTTCACAGAGAGGTATGAGTGTATCTTTAGAATGCAATCTGTGTGGTGTTATGTCTGCACATCTAGCCCAAACAAATTTCTACTTGCAAATTCCCTTAATTATAACCATGCACTGCACTAAAATAAGGCAGTGTTTAAAATCACAGCATCCTCAGGGTGAGCTCACATGAGTGCAAGTCACACTACACACAACCTGCAGCTACACTGCAAATGCAGGCAGGCTCTGCACTGAGGGATCCCCTCCAAACAAGCACAGTTTATTAAAAATTACAAACAACTGATGGGGTAGGACTTGAGAATGAAAAGAAGCTTCAGTATAAATGGGTAAACACAGCTTTTAAATGGTCAAATCAAGTTGATATTGCAGCACACAGGAGTTGGCACACTTAGCTGCAGCCAGATTGCTCTGTCACTCATGAGATCCTAATAGCCACATTTCAGTCTTTTTTCTATTATGAATTGTTTCTAAGTATCAAAATTTATTTATATGTTCCAACATCATCTTCATTTCTCTCATTGCTTTTCAATTTCCTGCTACTGCATTTCATCGAGCATCTCCAACATCTTCTAGAAGTAAAATAAAGCTTCAATCTGTCTTTTGAAGTTACTCCTTGTTTATGTATTTTCAGTTTTCCCCCTGCCTCTCCTCAGAGATTAAAGTATTTTCCAGTTATCCCTCACCAATTAATTCTTTTTTTGTCCCCAAGGAGGAGATGACCAGAGCTTCACTTATTCTTAACAATGAAGCTTATACAAAACACATACATTTGTATTTAGGTTGTATTTAGGTTAATTGATATCAAATTCCAGTGGAATTGGACTAATTTATGATACTCAAGTAAGTTGATCTCAAATAAGTTTGTTTTGCTGTGGGATGCATCTTGAGTAAGTTTGTTTTCCCAGGCATGACTCACTTCTAAAGCAAACACCATCCAGAGTATGGTTTTACTCCCAGAGACATTTGAATCTTTTGCTAAAAGCACAAATATTTGAGACCTCCTCTGGGGAAAAGCTCTGGTCAATCACTGCTTTAACTGGGTTTCTCTTCCTGATCTTACTCACACCTTGGTTGTGAATTCTGTGGGTGCTCCCTTTGTTCACTTTTAAATGTCACTGTCTTTTCATGTCCCAACCACCTTTTAAAGGCAGATTTTCTTAGCTGGTAAAAGGACATTTGAGAAGGCATAGCAGCAGTCAAACATTTTCAGCTCCAGTCCTGCACTGTGTCAATTTAATCTCATCACTTGCCTGAAAGTTCTTTCATTCTCCTTGTTTTGGAACCTACAGACATATGGCAGTAGTTGTCTCAAGGCACAAAGAAGTGACATGTGGCATAAGCTGAGAGCAAGCTAAGGAAAATTAACAGGCAGAATGTGAGGGCTTTCACTGGAGGTAACAGAGTTAAACATAGAACTAAAGTGCCCCAAATAGAACAGCAGCACTTTCCACAGGGGTGCACGAGCTGGAAATACCTGGGTTTCTGATGGCAGACTCCAGGTGAGGAGCAGCATTCCTCCCCAGCTGAAATGCCAGAGCTTCCCCAGTGAAGCCTACAGGAGGCAACAGCAGGAGCACACAGCAGCTCCCACTCATCTGCAAGGTCAGTACTTCAATACTTTGTTGACAGCAAAAAGCACTTTCTGGGTGAACTTGCAGTTATTTATTTCCCTGGCTGCTCTTACACTGGTTCAGCAAGAGCCCAGGGAACAGGACTGGGGACCTGCTCCTGCACTTAGTGAAGATCAAAATGCACAGTGATGAAATTAGAGGAAAGGAGATTTAGTCTACATAGATATGAAGGTATTTACTTCCTTTTCTTTAATTAAATTATTCCAAACTCAGAGTAGGGGTTTTTACAATCCCACATACCTGTTAGACTTTTTCAGGTGCAAATCAAAGGGAGAGCAATACAGATGCTCTTGTAAGTCAGAAGTGTTTAAGACCACGTGCATCACACCCTCAGCTATTTGAAGTGAACACAAAACTGCTCTGCCCACCCAGACCCCTACAGAGTCCAAGCTGCAGCTGAGAGAGGCTCAAACATAAGCAACACACCCAGCCCAGGGGACATAAAACAATGTTTTAACTGATGTCTCTTCATGAGACTTTTCCTTCACCTTCCCAGGAAATATTGAAAAATCTGTTGTCTTTTGATAAGCTTTAGTTTTAAGCCTTTAAAGAACAAAAGGGAAAATTAGTGGGGTTAATGTCTGAGCACAATAAAAATAACTGCTGGTAAAAATCCCTATAAAAGTGAAATACAGCTTTTTGTGCTTACAGCTTTACATGCAGCTTTCATTTCTTCCTAGAGCTTCAGCAAAGGCCAGGAGACAGACCATTTATCAGAAAACCATCAAGCTGGAATTTCACATCAGGCTAAGAGATCCCAGCTGAGCTGTTTACTTCTAAATAAAAGAACCCATGAAGTATGGTATGGAGCTTGAATTCCTTCACTTGGAACCCTAAAGCTGAATGGTCAGACCCAGAAAACTCCCTCCACAGCTTAATTCATCTCGTTTTTGAAGTTCTGCTGCACCTGGTAACCAGATCCACTGTGTAGAGCACAGCTTTAGCCAACTCCGTATCATGAATTCCACAAAATACACTGGCTGAGCTTACCAGGTAAAACTGACTATTTTATTAAGCAGTAAAGTCAGGGTATGGAAGGAAGATGGAAAAGAAAAATTTCTGCATCACTGGGGTGGCCACTATCCAAATCTCTGCAGCTTTCAGAAGAGCTGTCATTATTTGATGTCATGTATGAAATGCCTTGAAGATCTGAAAATGAAGCCAAATTCTCCATCAGTCAGAAGCCCTTTGCTTCTGACTTTTGCATTATGCCACCTTAAATTAGTTAAGGCTTTGGCATCTCATCTGTTCCATTTTTACACTTCTATCTGGTGATTTGGAACACCCACACAAACCATTTCCCATTCCCTGTGGCTGCAGGGGGCTGCTTGCATGGAGTCACGTTCACAAGGTCCTTCTCCAGTAAGAGAGAAAGAAAAGAAAAGAGGGATTTAATTTCCACAGCTCTATGGTCAGAAGTCATTTTCTTCCCTCTTCATGACAGTGTCTTTGCATTTGTTAAAACTCTTCTGGGGAGAAAAAAGAAAGTGAAAGGAACAAGATGTATTAAGATGCATAAACAGCTAAACAAAAAATCTCTGTATTCCAGCTGTTATTAAATCAGATTAAACCATCTCCTGCAGTCAGACCCCCCTCTTACTGAGGAAAGAAATGAAGAAATGGCTGAGAAAAGAACTGGCCTCAAGAAAAGCATCATTATTATTTCCTTTCCACTTCAAAACTTTCAACATATTCAGTCTCCCTTGATTTCATCAAGATGCTGCCTAGGCAAGTAAAACTAGTGTCAGCACCAAGACTCCTTGTACTGCAGCACATTCCTGGCCACTTCCAGCTGATGTATCCCTGCTGACACGACATGCAGAGCATGCCTAGAGCTCAGGACCAGGCTGTGACACTCAGCATGTGACACTGCTGCAGCTGCCAGCCGTGGGATGGCCCCTCTGTCCCAGGATGCCCCAGGCTGCTCCTCCTCGGGAGGATGGCACTCCTGAGCACAGCGCTCCTCTCCCACCCCACAGCGTGTTTGTGTTTCCAGGGCCTGCACACTCAGCACAGCTCAGAGCAGCCCAGACAGGAATTCAGAGTTCCGCTCTTCTGCAACCTCTCTTTTCCCTCTGAAACAGTTACTATTTATGTGTTCTATTAGAGAAAAACACCCTCAGCACATCCCAGTGCTTCCTGCCTTTCTCCCCTTTTCTTGGCTCTGGTTCATCTCCAAAACTTGACACCAAATCTGCTTATAGTTTTGAGCACTCATTGCATTAAGTGTAAGGAATACTGCCTAGAAACTGTACAGTGTCCTTTTTCCTTATCCTCCTGTCCTTCAGAGACCTCTTGTTCCTGCTGACACTGCCCACCTGCAGAACCTCAGCTGGGGGAAGGATTTCAGTTTGCTTTCTCTAAGGGAAAGAAAATTTAAAAAATAAGAAACAAACCATGCCATTAAACAAACTGCCTTAGTCAGGCCAACATGTGGGAGTTTTTGTTTCATTCATGTACCAGAGTTTCATTTCTGTTCCCTCTGGATTAAAACCAAACCTTCCACCACAGCAGGTACAGAGGGACTACAACTTCACACACTCACAGAGTTGGTTCAAATTTGCTCTGGATTTCCAATATAAGATATTCATTCCTTCTCTACTATTTTTTTTTGCCATTTTTTTTCCTTTCAACCAGGAAAAGTTAATTGAAGCCCACAGTGCAAAGTGGGCATGTAATACCAAGGGCAATATATCCTCAGGGAGGCATCAAATCCAAATTCTGCTCTGGGACATGAGGATAGAGAATAAGAGAGAGAACTTTGTCAAGATTTAATGAGGATCACAAAGCTCAAGTCATCTGAATTTCCAGAACCAGAAGCTGGAATGATACCTGTGGCTTTAGGAAGTGCAGTCAATCTCCCTTCCCTGATTTTAAAGGCATCTAAACTAGGCTATGAATCCTGAAGTGTTTTCCATCCCCAAGTTTTATCCTGTTTCAAGATCACCTCTCATTCTTTGCTGACAACACTCAGCTTTTTAGAAGTTTTAATTCTACTAATTATAATTATATTCCAAAAAGTAGCATTTTTGATGCACATGCTGTTCTTGGCCAAAGACTGTTTTACCCTTTTTCCTACCCTGAGGAACCATTTTTGTTTGCTAAACATCCAGGGAAGATACACTGGACCAGCACTGAAACACACAGCATCCCTCTGACATAAAAATGAAGCCCAGACTGCCAACTGCTCAATCTGTCACACCTCACACTTCCTGAAAAGATAAGCTTGATCATCACCTATCAAGACTTTGACAGAGTGACCATGGGCTCCTGTCTCAAGGATAGTAACAAACTGTGGTGTCTCCTCTGACAACACCCAAAAGAGATTTTAAACTTACAATGAGATTCTGAACTATGCTAATTTCCTCCATCACTCATAATAATAATGGAAAAGTTTATTCTTTCTGTTGACAGGAAAGTGGGGAGTACTTCATGGAGACAGAAGAGAAACTGAAGCAGCACTTGCAAAATAAATCAGTAAAATGGGTTTTACCACTGAAAGCAAAGACAAGGCTGAGTACTCAAAGTTCATGCCTTGAGCACCAGGAATGATAAGGCAGAACACATCTAGGAGACGTGGGAAGCCTCTTCCAGAGGAACAGCAAACAGGGCTCAGTTTGGCCAGGTTTGTTCTGTCCTGCCCAGGCAGGAGCACACAGCACCAGTCCAGCCACATGAGGATCATTTCAGAGAGCTACAAAGAACTCAGAAAGGTTTGGCTGCTGAGAAAGACAAATATTTTTGACCTCAGATACATTTCTCCAATACAAAAAGATTTTTCCATAGCAGAAGTTTGATGACTTCACATTCCAGACATCAATAATTTGAAAGCACTCTTCTATGACTACCGTGAGCACAAAGCTTAGTCCTTGAAAACAAACCCATGTCTCCCACAACATCATTCACTTTTCACAAGTTTTCCAGGGGTGAAATCTGAGTGCCAAGAGCCCTTTAAGGAAACTGCCTCATAGCCACAGTTGTTCATCAGACAGTCTGGCCAGATTTAGGGATGAAAACCCAAACATGGATCATTCTGATGAATCCAAGGTGACAGATAACAAAACAGGGAGATGTAGAAAGAATATGATGATTGATTTTTACCAAACAGAATATTCCCTGGAATGCTGCACTGCAGGGCTTGGTGTCTGTAATACACTGAGGAGTTGTGAGCAGCTGAGGAGCAGTCACTTGATACTTATTTACTTAAACATGAAGGCCAAAAGACTGGCTTATAGATCATAAAATGCTTTAGCACTGAAGTTTCTGAGGATGTGTAGGGAAGCAAAAGGGAAACAGATCTTCCAAGAGAGATAACAGGTCACAGAAAGGAGTTTTTTCCCCAGAATGGGAATGATTCTTCTTGACATAATCCTGCACCATGCCCACCCTCAGCAAGCATTTTTGAGTATAATTAAATCTATTTTATCTACCAAACCACCAGCTGAGTGGCAGGGACAAGGGACAAAGAGATGGTTGTGATAAAGACAATAAACAGGTGCTGTGAGGAAAGAAGAGAACACAAATCAGCTCCAGGACTCAAAGGACAGGGGGATACAAGGGCTGTGCTTGCTTGGAGCACATAGCAGCACTGCATAGCAGTCCTGACAAAAAGTGAATGATAATTCCACCACCAATGTTTGCAGAAAGCCTCGGAAAAACTTTCAAGCTCCTGGTCTTTGGTATTTCAAAGAGCAAGTAGAAAGAATCTCAGCTTAATATTTCAACCTTTACCCTCGTGGTATTTATGACTGACTCAAAAGATAATGGTTTTTCCACCACAAGCACACCGGTGTTCTTTCCAGAGGTTAAAAATCCAGGTAACGATTCACACTGACCCTGCTCAGCTTTCAGATGCTGAGAAGAGCCTTGCTTGCAGAAGTACAGCTTCTTTCCTTTTAAATAAATAAAGGATTAAATGAAACACAGAGCCTTTGCTTTTGTCAGCTAGGACACTGCTGAGCCCTCGTGTCGCCCAGGAGCCCCAGCCTGAAGGAGGATTATGAAACAACCTCTCACAAAGCAGAGTCATCGGCTCATCTCAGCTCTGTAGGGCAAGGACCAAAACTGCTTAAGGACCTACAAAATTCCACCTAAGTCCAACCTTTAGCTGCTGTGGAGCCTGTCAGAGCACACATCCTACATTGCCTGACTCCCTGGATTTTGGAAGCACAGCTAACACTGATGGTTCCAGCAGCAGACATGAACAGCCCTGGAGGCTGACACTGCCAAGCTGAGCTGCTCTTTGCTCTGGCAGGACTCTGCCTGAGCTGCTCACCTCCAGCACCCATCAGCAGCTCAGCTTACAGACCCAGCATTGCCAAAATGAGACCTCCAGGCCAGGCTGGTATGTAAATGTGTATTTTTACAGAGCCCTGAGTGTAAGGGACCCATTGGGGGAGCAGCACAGGTTTTACTCAAATCCCCACAGTGCAAAAAGGCAGACCCAAGGCTCCAGAAGAAACCCCAAAGTTCTGTGTCGTGGGGTGCTTGTGCTCCAGAGAGACAACCACATTTAATCCTTTTCCTTGCCTCTAATACATCTCCCCTCTCCATCTCCTGCTGGCTGGATTCTCCTCTCAGATTTCTAGTGCTAATCCTCTGCCTGAGCAGATTTTTCTCCCCAGAAGTTAAAGGGTAAAAGCAGCTACAAGACTTTCAGGGAGCTGAAAATTCTCCTGCTGTGGGCATTTCCCTGGGAGTGGAGTCCCAGTGCCTGGGGTTCCAAACTGAGGGACCAGCCCAGGGACTGCTGCAGGGAATGAAGGACCATGTACAGAGGGATTGGCCATGCACTAGAGTTCACTCAATCCCCTGAGAGCTTTACAGAGTAAAACCAGTAATTTGATAAGGAACCAAATAAAGTGAGCTATAAACATCTTCTGCAGCACAAAATGAGGCTACATTAGGTTTGTAAAACATCTCACGGGGAAAAGAAGGGGTGTTGTAAAATGAGCAACCTTAAAATCTCTCATAGTTAATTTTTGAGTTTGGCCTTTTCTTTTAAATTATGTTTATCAATCATACAAGATTCCAAGGGGTAAAAACAATGAATAATCCACTCAAAATTAATTCTGCACGTTGGTTCTACAGTTTTGAAGGTAATAAATCATCAATCACCAGCACAGGACCACAACATCTATTTCATGCACGAAGCAGCACTTTATCATGGTAAATTTAGCTGTGTCTCATTAAACTGACTGCAGTCTCAGGCCAGCCAGTAAAACCTGAATAGGTTTTCACATTATATTCCTCAGAGCTCAAAATAAATCACAAAGTTTCAGCCTCATGTATCTATGTGATCTTTAGAAAATGAATTAACCATTGCCACTACTGAACAGTGTGGAGTTAGTCTGAGCAGCAAAATTTCAAGGAGAATCTTTCCTCAGCCTCCATGGCTCTATAACAATCATACTAGAGATTTAAAAGCTAATTTAGTCTCAACTCAGTGAAGTAGATTTTTTTTATTTGTGGTGGTTTTTGCTTGGGTTAGGGCTTTTTGGAGTGTCAGTGAATTAGTCCGTACCAAGAGAAAAGCACAGTCATAGGCAAACAAGGTGGCACAACCCATTCCTCCAGAAATCAATGGCAATATTACTGCAAGAGGCTCAAACTGTGTATGATCAATTTCTCATTCAAATTCATTTCTTCTTCCCACTAAAAATGAAATTAAAGCCAAATCCCTCTGTCCCTTCTCTCCGTGGTTTACTGGCCACAATTTTTCACCTCTATTAATGCTCTAAAAGATGTTCTACGTGTGGCCAACTGTGCCAAGGTTTTATTCCAACCCCACCTGTTTCCTTCACTGCATTCCCCCTGATTTTTCATACTTTGGTTATGGTGGGAAGCAGAGACTTAAGGAAGGTGTTGACTATTAAACACAAAACATATGTTCCTGTGAAAATAAAATCAAGATAATCATTGTGTGAAAGTTTCTTTGCAGCAAGATAAACGTCCTCTCTCCCTCTGACATTCCATTTTTCATCAAAATCGGGTTGAACAGGCTGGGAACTCTGCTTTGGAACTAACCCTGTGATCTGCCAATTTACAGCACCCCAAGTGTTGAAAGGTCAGTTGTTGCTCCTGGCAATCCTAATTCTCATTCCTGCTTCAAGGACTCCACTCCTGGCAGGAAAACAGGCTCAGCAATCCTAGCTCAGTATTTCCTTGATTCTACTTCAAATCTCTCTCCTGCATGTGTAAGAAATAACCTAGGCTGTAAGTGTATATGGATTTTTCTTTTTTACATCTTTAGCGAAGGGGGTGACTGAAAAAGCATATGATGCTCTTTTCATTCAAGATATTTAACACCAGAACATCTCATGCTAGGATACATTCAATTAATTATTTACCCTCAAATTTCTGGGCTTACCATTGCACCATGTTTGCTCCAGTGATGCCCACAGGAGTAATTGCAACACAGCAGAACTTCATCCAAAGGCTCCACAATCCTGGGCTTCACTCTCTCCACAATTTAACCACCACCATGTTTCTCCATCTAGTTCCATCTTCCAGTGAAATGCTTTAAGAAATTCCCTGGCTTATGAGGAAAAAACTCCAAACCACACCCAATATCACACAGTAATTGTAATTTTCAATTATCAGTGACTAAAATCTGCATTTCCTCAAGGAGAAGAGCCATCAGCCTACAATTACGTCTTTAGCAAACCCTGCTGGCCCTCAGCTGTCACCAGAGTGATGTCAAAAGGAAACAGGCAAAGCCCAATTCCAAGCTCCAGAAAGGCAATCACAGATTGTCACATAGCCTGAGTGCACATCACACACAATTCTTTGAAGCACTAGGCAGAGCCTGGTGCCCAGCAAGGATGGCTCCCAGACTTTCATAATATTCATTTGTGGCAGACAGCAGGGCTGATTTCCTGCCCTCAGTACAGTAATGGATTGGCAACACTTGTATTAATTCCATTTTCTCCCTTGTTGTGGCATCTCAGAGAGTCTGTACATTTGAATATTGAGCTTATTTGTACAGCTACAGAACAAGCTCTATGTCACCCCCAGTGCACCTTCCTGCACTGACCTATCCCTTGGATACAGACCTGGAATTTCCCACCAGGAGCTTCACATCCAACCTGGAACCTTGTACAAGAGCATGAAGGGGATGGGGTGAGGTGAGTGTGAATGAATGCAGCCCACAGCTACATATTTCCCTAAAAAGCACACACTACCCTACAGTTAAATTGGAAATATAAAAACCCTCCCTGATAAAGATTTTGTCTCTTCACAAACACCCTGGCAGTGGGATGGATGGATGGATGGATGGATGGATGGATATTCCCAGGCAATTGCACGTAATCGCTTTCTGTTTTCAAACCAGAAAGGCAATTTCATATTTGCCTGTGCAATTAGAACCAAACCTATTTCTTTTCTGAGTAACCTTCCAGGAAAGCTTTCTATCCCACAGTACCTTTGATTCACATTAAATTTATCAGAATTACCATTTAGACAAACTGAGAGATTAAAGGTACTTCTGGCTATAGTTAGAAATAGTCCTAAGGATAAAACTAAACATTACAAATTACTCAATAAAGCTTTCAAACCTTCTACCCTTGTAAGGCTATTTAGCTGAGTTCCTTGGCAATGCTGTAAACAAAATTTTTAAACCCTCAAAACTCACATTGGATCAGAAATTTGTAGTTTAACATGTTAGTTATAAGATGCCTTCTACCTGTGTAACACAGGATTAAATTATTACTGAGCAATTCATGGCAGCCTTAGGTAACTGAAGTTAATTCACTGCTTTTACTTTAATTAATCTGATCCCATAATAGGTGTACAGATGGATAGTCCTATTTGTGCAGCTGAGTGAGCATTTTCTAGTTGAATTAAAATGAGACAAGTGGTCCCCTAAATGAGCTGCTACCCTGTATGGCCACATATCAAATGAACCATCAGATTCTTACAGATTCACTTCACCTGGGACCTTTTTCCAAGCCCCAAAGCACAGGCACCTGTAGGAACTTCTTAGTGCCATAAACTCCAAACAGCTGCTAGGCAGGGACTAACAAGGGGAGCCAGCAGGAATTCCTAGATCCCTGTCTCACTCTGAATAATAAATCACCCACTATCAAAAATAAATCAAGGAAAAGAACTAGGTTTTAATCTCACAATAGACTTTTAGTTGATTTTCCAATGTAATTGCTTTTCCACCAGCAATAATAATCAAAGGACCCATAGCAACAACTTGCACAAATCGTTAAGATTAATTTAGTAAAAGTGGATAGAAAAAATATTTTGCTTTCTCCTTTTTTAATAAGAAAGCTCACATTCAGCAGCACAGTTCAACTAACACAGGCTATTGACTGATACTGTGGCAGCAGTCATTTGAAAAATTAAACACTCCATAATGAAAGATTTCTCCCTTCCAGCACACAGGGGAAGAATCCTGCTTCACAGAGAGCTCTGGTAGAGGAGGAGAGTTTCTTCTACAAAAAGAAATTCACTTTTGTAGACTATCAGCTGCCAAGACTGCCAAAGCTCCATTCCCACTCATGAGGAAAGATGGCAGGAGCTCCTCCAGGTGCTCAAGACACCAAAAGCCACGGGGAGCTCAGAGATGCTACAGAAACACAAATCCTGAGCAGCCCCTGGGAGCTGGTGAGGACCAGCAGCACCACGATGGTCACTTCTCCATGGCTGGCACTGTGATAAATGTCCTGTTTTCCACCTGCCAGCACAATGAATGGGCAGGAGACCAAACTGATACCTGTGACTGGGTGAAAAACTACAGTCATTAACAAAACCCTTCAGTTGTATTCAGCACCCACAAACAAGTGATACGTAGGTGCTCATTACCTACAGCTTTTCCTACCATTTCAAACTTGGAAATGCTGGAGCTCTGGTTATCCTGTAATCTAATTCTGTTCTCCCAAACCTTCATTTTCAGGACTGTTCAAAAACAGGGCAAATTCAACATAATCCAGCTTTGAGTAATTGGATTATGACATTTTCCCTTGCCCAGAGTCCTTCTAACATTTTTGTTTTTTCAGTCCTTCACTTTACAACCTATGCACTCTTAGATATAACTCTGAATCTGGCTGACCTCATCCACTTTCTTCTTCTCAAAAAACCCCTCAGAAACTATTTTCTGAGCAACTCTATTGTCTGCACTCAGCAGGGTGCGGCTCCAAACCTGCAGCATCAAACACAGCCTGCTCTCATTGCAGCTACACAAGCTACCTCCACATGTGAGTGATGTTTCCCCAGAGATGGCAATCAGTCCTGAGCCCAGCTGCAGGAGAAAGGAGATCCTGCTCAGTCCATCCTTCTCCTGCCTTTCCGTTTCCAGCAATTGTGCGTGTGCTGCTCCACTGTGATCCCGTAGGGGAGAGGGCTCTGTCCCCCAGGCACGACTGGGCCAGCTCCTCCTCTCCTGCACACTGGAGATGTTTCATCCCTGCAGCATTTCCAAGGTACCTGGCTTGTGAAGAGCTCCAGCCTTGGCTCAGCATGTCCAAGGCAGCAGAGAGGGAGCCTGGCACACTGCCCCTGGAATGTATTTCCCACTGCTGTAAGAAGGGGTTTAGATCTGCATCATTCCTGAGATATGCATCTTTATACATTTCTAAATAGGTTTATTTAACAGGCCAATTAGCCCCTCACTAATCATATCTCATGCTGGGTAAGAGTCTAGCAATGTAGACAAAAATATACAGAATATTCCGGTTATTCCACTCCTCTGGCTCTCCTGGCTATGCCACACTCAGGAACATTTCCAGTCTCCCTTAATTGTATATAGATGAATGTGCTGCTGGTTTACATTTTTTAATGCAGGCTCAAGCTTCCCATGGCTCAGGCAGAGGGAACATCAGAACTTGGGAAGCCTGTTCACCAGACTGAACACAAACAGAGATGTAACCAGCTCCCATGTGAGCATTCTGGACACTGTATTAGAGCATTCCATGTCTGCTGACTGCCAGTGACAGCCCAAGAGTTCAGCTTGAAAATAAAATTACTGCTTCCACCCTTTCAAAATACCTGGGATGTGTTTTGATAAATGATTTAATTTTCTTTATACTATTATCACCATTTCTTACTACTCTCTTTGAGTTTCTAACTACTTACTGCTCATTTCTCTTATTCAGGGTTCAGAGTTTAATTTCTTGACCTACATCCATTAGAAGTTTGCAATTATGAAAACATGATAATCCCATTAAAGTAGCTGTAAAACTAGTTAAATACAGTAGAAATGTTTTTACAGGAGAAAATTATATGGCTCTACAGAAAATTTTACAAGCAAAGATATTTAGACAAGTGTTACCTCAGAAGCAGCACCATATGTTCCTGTACTTCAGTAAGAAAGACAAAATGCCTGCAAAATGAATTTTTTTCCAAAAGTTACTGCCACCAGAATTTAAAAATATACACTTATTTCAACTACCAAATAATCAGAGCAATCTAATTAGGAAGGAGATAATTAAAAGACTAACAGGTTGCTAAATCATGCTCAGGGCACACAAGCTGGTGTTTGCTCTGGTTTGTAATTAAGATGGGAACAGCAGCAGTGCTCATGTCTCTAATCTCTGCCCAGTCTGAAACACCAGCGTGCACTCAGAGCACATTTGGTCTGACACGCGCTAAGGCCTGGCTGACAGGAAGCTGCTGTGACTGCAGAACTCCGTGCTCCCGAGCAGGATTGCTGCTGCAGCCCTGTCAGTTCATGTCCCTGCCCGGGAACGTCCGGGTGCCACCCGGGATGTCAATCCCGGTTCCCGCACAGTGCCCAGCGCTGGGGAGCTCTGGAGCTGCGCTGAACCCTGACGGGGCCGTTCCCAAACTTTCCCGAACAGACCCTGGGGCAGTGACCTCGCACAGGACAGCTCCGACTTTTGGCACGCAGAGAGAACCTTTCCCCAGCGTTCCCGTGAACACGGGACTTTAAACAAACATTTCAGCCCGCAGAGTTTGACAGAGAGCAGCAGCCACCTACCTGCTAGAACGGAGTCTGCTGGCACCCAGCCACAACAGCTCCAAATCCCGAGTTGCTCCCTTCCACATCTGCCAAGTCACAGATGTTCAGCCTGAGCCTCGCCATGGAGATTTATATCTGCTAAGCACCACTTCCCCCCTCCCTGGCACAGTCACAACATGCCACAATGCTGATGGATGCTGAGGGCCAGATGACCATCTTGCCAAAATACTGTGTTCTCTCTTTTTTTTAAGCTCAAGAATGTTCATTTTCAAATGTTATTCTGATGGAAGATGAATGCTCCTTTGGATTGTACCAGTTAGCAGCCTGAAATCCACAGCAGAGAGCTGCCCATGCCTCTAGTTGGTACCAGCATCTTCATTTCCCAAATCAAGACAACTACGGCTACACAACTACTTTGCAACAGTAAAAACAGAGCTTTCTCTGGTAAAGCTATCACAGCCCTTCAGGTGTGGATCCATTGTAAATCACTTTGTGTGCCAGGACACCTTTAAGCAGCCCTGTAAACGCAAAAGGTACATTAATGGCTTCTAAAAGGAATGGTGCACACACAAAAGAGAATTAAAAATAGCTTTGTTTCCCACTAGCTCAATTCAGGAAGGAAGGAAGCATTGCCCTAAAAGTTGACTTTGAAAGGAAACACATTGAAAATGTTTGTCTCGAGCTGATTGTTCATAAAGGTGTTTTCTAGGCATGTGAGTAACTTCAGCCCCAGTTTTTACACCATGATGAAAACAGACTAATCTAAGAACAAAGCTGTTAGAAAACTGGCATGATGCAATGGAATAATCAGCAGCAAAACCTCAGGAAATCTACATTAGTTGGTGACTGATTAATCCTGTCTTGTCTTTTGATTAGCTCACAGTTCTTAATATAAGGGTGATGATGACAATACTTGTGTGGTTGGTAAATGGTTTCCAGAAGAATTGATCAGAGCTGCAAGTGGGAACCAGGCACTACTGACAAGTGGAAGCATTTGCTGAGGGTAAGAGCACACCCACAGCTCTTTACACACATCAAGGTCTCACCTTCATAAGGACAGATTTTCTGACTGGGCTGCCACCAGGGGAGCATTCACACACATAACTCCATGTTCCACACATCCATGCTATCCCAGCCCGCACACACAGGAGCTCTCCAGGGCCAGAATTCTGGGAGTGAATCCAGCCAAGCTCTCTGGGCAGAGCTGCTTTCTCTCCTCAGTCACACAAGACCCTTAGTAGGCTCAAACTCCAGCATTACAAGTAGGAGCAAGGACAGGACTTTCCCATGGCTTTCCACAGCAAGCAAGGGAGCAAAGGAAAACAGCAACATCCTCCTCCCCCCTGGGTACCCCAGTCCCACCTCTGGAGTCACAGACCTGCTCTGGATCTCTCAGAAACTCCCAGGACTCCATGGAACTCAGAAAGCTTCTGCAGCACAAACCAGAGCAGAAGCTTTTGGGCCTGAAAAGGACAGACATACTGCAAAGGCCATTTCCAGAGAGGACATAAATGTTGATAATCTGATGACCAATGTGTTACAGATTTTCAGTCTTTGCCTCTGATGATGAATTCAGCACATAGCACCAAATCTCCATACAGGCCATTTACTAAAGAGTTGGACTCAATGATCTTTGCAGGTCCCTTCCAACTCAGAATAAGCTGTGAATCTGTAAAAAGAGGTGTCACTGAACATTTATTTTGCTGGCTTATACGTCGGTGTGGGCTTTTCAGCACTCGGCTTTGTGTTCAGAGGGAGAAGCTTTCTGCACAACACATACATAAAAACACATGTTCACAAAACCAGAGCAAAACAGGATGCAAGTCTGATTACCCCCATGTCTGATGAGCTCTCCCCAAAATCCCACAACTCCACACAGCCTCTAGCCCAGCTGATTGGTTTGCTATCAGAGCACACCTTCCATGGCATGGAAAATAAACAGAGATGGAGCAGGACAAGGACAGATCCACAGGGGACAAGCCAGCATCATGCCAAGCCAAGGTCTACAATCTCATCCACCCCTGGTTCTCCACAGATCTGAGGTGGCTCAAGCCCTCAGTTAGAAGTTGAATCCTGAATTTAGATTGCTGAAGGGATGATGCACAGAAACAGAACTGGACCTGCAATCTGTAGGGCAAAGAGCCACTTGTGATTTGCACCATTAAAATAGAGAAATCTATGTCTGCTGAAGTTTATCTCTATGTTTGCAACAGATGTCTCTGGGTGTGGCTGAACTGAGCCTGTGCTCTGCTGATGAGACTTCTGGAGCAGTGAAGAAACTCTCCCAAAGAACCCTTCCCACTGATTCCACAGATATGATGGGACACAAATTTGGCACTTGGGCCCCATATCAGTAGTTCCATGAGCTGAGATGCAAATCAAGCAGCTGGTTCAGGCAGTAGCCAACTCCCCTGGCACCTGATGGGCAAAGCCACAGACCAGTGAGCCTCAGAGTTGGCATGAAAATGCTCCTGCTTCCCTGGGGAACAGCATTTCCTAATAAACAAAATGCAAACACACTCTGGATTTTTCTCATTCCAGGGAGTAAAAACCTACTAGTAAGTTTATCTTTCACTACTGATTCTTTCCCAAGATTTTCCAGAGCCTCTTTGCTTCCTGTGCATCAGGACGTGTTTCTGAGCAGCACTGCACAAACAAATAAATCAAAATCTAACAGAACTGGGGAGGTATTTAAAGTACTTAAGTGTTAAATTTGAGAATAAGCTCCATGTGACTGTAGCTTTGCAGTCAAGATCCTGTTTCCCCTGCAACAAGAACAAGGAATATCCAAAAATCTTACATCAGGTTTAAGTGACATGCAGCATTAATATCTAACATCGACTGACTGAAAAATACACGTGCTACGTGCAGCTCTACTAAGCACAAAGCAGACACAGCCAAGGTTTGCTATATTTAAACTATAGATCTTTTAAGTGATAAATTCAACAGTGTTTTGCTCTCAACACCAATAGAAACTGTTTCTCATTCAAACATTCTTCACCAATCCTTCAAATATCCATTTTCCAAAGTGACACTGGAATCAACACTTGTTTTTTTTAGTTAAAAAACATAAAATAAAACCACACGAAACAGGAAATGTGGAATAGAATATGCTGTCCAGGAAACTGATGCCTGTGCCTGAAGGACACATTTCCAGGTGGCAGTTGATAAGTAAGTACACTTTAATTTGCACTGCTGTAGAGTTATCATGAAAGTGGGTCATTCCAGTCCTTTTGTGCTACACCTCCTTTTGGAGCTCCCCAGGCAGGGATTCCATGGATATAACTGGATGCATTTGTAGTATTTGTGACCAATCTAAGGAGTGAACACTGTCCAACTCATTCTTGACAAATCCAGGATGATTTGAGAGCATAAAACTCTGGGATCCATGCTTCCAAGACAGTCTGACCAGTCACTTCTATGCTGTTGGCCAATCCAGCAATTCAGGCTGAATACAACATTCCAGTACACTCAAAAGTTTTTAAAAAAACCCTTCCCATTTGATTAAGTTCATGGAGAAGCTAAAACACACAAATCCCAATGCCCTCACGCTGAAATTAGGATTTTTAAAAATAAAAACTCCGGATCTTTTGTCCTCATAGCTCTCCAAAATATTTGTACGTGCTATGGTTTTAAGTGGTCACAATGCAGCATTCAGCAGCACGGACAGGAGTGTAGGCCAGGCATCAAGTCCCAACACCAGGAATGAATAAAAGAGCTCTTGGCACCTGTACCTGGAAAAGACATAGATTTGGTATCTTCTGCTGTTCAGTTAACACTGCAGAACCTTTGGTCTCGGTGTTTGGAGAGCTGGTTAGGAAAAAAATCATTGCTGGAATGCTTTCTTGTCATGTTTCCTTTATGGACTTAGTGACACTGCAAAAAGTTAAAATTCAAAATTTAACTTCAGGTTATATAAACTTCTAAAATGGACCCAAGCAAACAAGATGAATGACAGTGACAGACAAGTGACTTCATTCAGAGCACTGCATGAGCAGGGATATTTAAGCATCTTGTTCTGTCTGGGCATCCCATTTCAGTGCAAGTCAGGTGCCAACAAGGAGTGAGGTGCTCAAATCCTTGGAAGGATCTGAGTCAATTTGCAGGTTCTGCCTCACAGCATTCATGTGTTTGTGCTTGATATATTCATCTGCCTCCAGTGGAATGTTCTTTTTGTTTTTTCATAATTCAGCACTATTTTTAGAGGCTCCTCTTAATGTCCTCTGTAATGTTTGCAGACCACAAAAGTCCTAAGATGGATTTTGATCATCATGAAAGTTTGTCCACTGTAAACCAAAAACAGACTCAGAAGCCAAGAGGGGATGTGGGTCAGCAATCAATGCTTTTCTCCAGGCTTCTCTGCACTTGGCCTAAGTGGGAGATTATCACGGAGTGATGAATCAGCCTTGTACCCTCTGTAGAAAGGGTATTTTCTGATATTTTCCTTTGAATCCAAGTCACAGGTACAGCCTCCACAGTTGATCAAGGCAAATTTTCACAGCTCGCAGGAGCTTAAAGAGATGCAGTGAAAGAAATCTAGTGAGTTTTGAGGTCAAACATCTGAAGGAGCTATCTCACTACTGATCAGATTAGAGATGTTTAATATTACAGGCATAAAGGCTCTGGAATTAATTTGTGTAACCTTGAGGGAGTACCAAAATGGAGACCTTTAGGAGACATTCCATATTCTTGGTTACCACATGGCTCACTGGGCTTTTTCAGCTAGGACATATCTTTTACTCTTGACAGTGCTTGAATGCTGCTGTTTCACTGGTCACTTAATTTATTATATGGACTTTTACAAACCAGTAAAATTCCCATGAATCATGCCAATAAAAAGTAAAGGGTAGAAGAAGCACATTCTTACTGAACTACACAGGTCCAGAGCTGCTGGCTTCTTCACTCCCCATGAATGTTACAGAAACAATGCAAATATGCCCAAAATTTTACAGCAGAAATGATGAGTAGAACTAAGACTATTTGTTATTCACACCCTTCACAGAACTGTTCATCTTTTAAGACAGCCTAGCTCAAGATAGCAGCTTTCCCATCCACAATCAATACATTTGCACACACTTCCATGCTGCATACCAAATGCTCATGGACACAGATCACAGTCTTGACCCTCCTCTGTGTGCCTTACAGAATTAAAAGCACTTAAAAAATAAATTCACAAGCCCACTACATATGCACACAGTAATATCATTACTGCTTATTTTTTTAAAGACAGCTTTAGTTTATGCCCTTCACCCCCCACATTATACTTGTATAACTCATTCCCTCTCAAAGAGATTATTGTACTGCTTCCTGCATTAAGCAAAATTCAAAGTTATGTTCCAGTCCTAGCTGATTTGCTTCAGAGACCACCCTTTGACCAGTGAAGAAGCACAGGCAGACAAGATTTACATCAAGATCATGACTTGAAGATAATTCTCAGTGCTCCCTCAGTAACTATATATCTCTGCACATGACAGTATGACCCAAGATAAGCTGTGCTTCAGTTTACTAATTAAGACATAACTTACTAGCTCAGAAGCCAATGAATTTTCATTGCCAGAGTCATTTTCTTATGTACACAAGGCTTTATTATACCTCATTAAATACCCTGTAATTTTGAATGCCTCGCTGTCCCTTACTCCTGTCAACATCCCTGCACTTTGTGTGTGGGCAGTACAAAATCTGAACCCTACACTACACCGCCTGCCACACTCTTCCCTAACTCTTAACCCATGCAGCTCCAACCCCTGCACAACCTGCACAACTCTCCATTAAGTTCATAATAAAAATTTAAAATTAAAAAAAAAAAAGAACAGGTGAACAGAAGAGAAAGGACATTCTGACTGGCAAACATAATATACACTAAAAGGTTGAATGTCTTAAATAAGCAGCACTCACCAAAAATTATTGTAATATACTGACTGCATTGTAAGAGCCATAGCTCAGAGAATTTTACAATTCAATCACTAATATTTCCAAACCCATATTTTACTGTTCTAAACTCACAGCACTAACTCCAAAAGCTGTGTGAAGAACTGATACATGAGGTCCTGAGCTCCGGTTAAAGGTACTCTCTCTACACAAGGACTCAGACAAGGCTTTTATGTGAGGATTTGTCACTCTGGCACTAAGAAAAATAAAATAACACACAAATGTGCCCACTTATTTCAGATAGACCATAACAGCCGTGCAAACTCCTGCTAAGCTCTCTGAGGTAAAGGCAAATGGCTCTCACCTTGACCCAATCACCATGAAGAAGAAATCAGCTTCTCTACTGTTTCCTGCGCGCATCAAAACAAACTCCCGCTCACTACTCAGAAAAGACATTGTTTCTCCAAAATGCCCAATGAAATGGAGAAAACAGAGGGCAGATCAGCATGCCAGCTCCATCGCAGGCGTGCCGGTACTGCAGCCAGGGGGTGTTTGTGGGGACACGCTCGCTACCGGCGCTGTGATTGACCAGCCCTTCCCTCCTGCAGCTGCGGGCTCAGGTGCCAGCGAAGTTCCAGCGGACACTCCAAACACGACAGACGGGCACTGCAGAGTCACTGCACGGGCTTTGCTGTGGGAACTGCCGGAGCAGCTCCCAAATCCCTGGCAGCACCGACTCCCTCCCACCTCATTAACACCCCTCTCACGGACTAACAGGGACCTTGCTGCCAGAGAAATGAGTTAAAGGTAATGCCTCCGCTCCCTGCTCTGCCTCTCGCTTCCACCAAAGAACGGCTGAATTAGCACTACGTCCTCACTGCAAAACAGAGTCGCCTGTGTAGCGGGATATGCAGCCTCGGGGAGAAAGGAAAAGACATCAAACTTGGAAGCAGTGACTTCCCAGAAGGTGCCGGGGTGTTCTCAGTCTTGCAGCAGGAGGGGCTGTGCAGCTGAGTGCCCCTGCCCATCCCACTGCAGCCAGCAGTGCCACAAACCCTGCCCCAGCACCTGTCTGCCGCCTGGATCAGCCTCTGACCTGCAGGAATCGGTGCTGAACATCCAGACAGCCCTGTGAAATCTCCATAGGAGCCACTCTGCATAAGGAGAGGCATCACTCTGCCATTAACACATCAAGAGTTTTGCTGGAAGGATGATCCACCACACACAAAAACATGCAAACCAAAACCATTCTGCCAGTGAAGCTAAGGACACGGAATTGCAAACCTCTCCCAAAAGTCCTACAACGTGGTTTTCTAGAAAGTTCATTGTTTTGATACTACAAAGCACATTTTCAACATAATAAATCTCTCCACAGAAAAATGAGTTGGGTAATAAATGCAGCGTGCTGCAGTCACATCCATATTCACATCTCATGCCCCAGTTCCCTTACAGTGTGGAACAGCTAGAACCAATTTACAAGTTTGACATCAAACCTACAGAATTCAACTGAAAGACTCTGACTGACAAAGCTTCAGAGCTCCATTCAAAATTAAATACCTGAAATAAACATGATGTCACTTCATACTGTCAAGGAAAAAAAATTCTACTGATACTTGTAGCCTTTGGTTACACTAAAAAGTAAGAAATGCTGCCTCAGGCTCCCAGATGTGCAGTTGTGGTGCCACACAAATCACACACAGAGTGCTGTGCAGTGCCATTAATGACAGGCAGATTATTTGCATTTCAGCTTTAAGAAACATAACATGTAAGCAAACATGATACCATCCCACTCCTCAGCCAGCAAAGGGGAGCTGTTTGCACAGAGAGGGTATCAGTTAACTCAATAATGTTGTGAGTTTTTTCTTTCTGTGGTCACACTGCAGTTTCCTCTTTTTACTCAGTGCAGTGTTTTCTAATTTAATTTTCCTTCTCACAAGTGCATTTATAAGAGGAAGTGTCCAAACTGTATGCTGAGTCTCTGTTTAGCCTACAAACACCTTAGCTCAAGGAGAGGTGATGCTGCATTTGTTCTGTAAGAGCCCTCACACCTCCAGCAGTACAGGAGGTGTTAGTCAGCAGTTTGACTTCTCTTCATTAATAACCTCAGCAGGAAGCAAGAAGCACACATGAAAGCCTTTGGATACCTTCCTTCCACACAAAAGTCAAAGCTCACAGTAAAACAAAGGACTTCTTAAAATAGAAAGTTGAAAATAAATCACTTAGATTAAAAAAACAGCACTTAGAGTGCAAATGCTGAAAGCTGATCAATTTATAGAGGCACTTACACCCCAGATATCTGTGTCAGAGCTGAACTCTCACGTATTCTTCTAGGGTGCATTAATGCTCTCTTCTCAAAATGTTGTTACTGCTGGTATTTTCTCATCCAATTTCAGCAATCTTTCTATCCCAAATACCTTTGTTGTCATTACCCAGAACATTTAGGTGTGATTGCAGCAAAATATTGTTATCATGTTTTATTTGGTTAAAACCTCTAGAATTAAATACATGTGTTTTCAATTAACAGGCACCCAGCCAAATTTAGCTCTTCCATCCCATTTTCTGTCACTCCAAAGGCTAAGGACACTCATTTCAGAAAAATATGCAGGAGAACCATGAAGTAGAGGGTTTTTTTTAAAGCCTTATAAATCTTATAAATGAAAGCTGACATGTCATACAAGAAAAAATACCAAGATCAAACCTTTGAGCATAGAAGATGAGAAGAATTATGAAAGGAAATGTTATCACCTCATCCTTTATTCCTTCAGCTGTGCCAGTGAGCGAGAGGCTGAGGTAACTTCCCACATAGCTTAAAACATGCATGGAGGCCAATGATTAATGCATAAACACATCCTGCAAAGCAGCTGTAGCTGCACATCCCCTTTCTGATGGCATTGGAATATTATACTGCAACTGCTCTGACTGCAGCTCCAGCCTGTCAGGAACCTGCAGACTCTCTGATCCATCCCACATAATGTCTTCACCTACAGCCCCAGCTCTGGGAGAGCTAACAGCACCCTGTGGAATGCACTGCTTCCCTGTGCTCACCAGGTGCTGACAGGAGCTGCTAGGAGCTCCCATTTCTCCAGGAACAGCCAGGCTGTTCACAGACATGCTTCCAATTAGGAGCATCAGGTCCAGGTAGAGAGCACAGCGCTTCTGGAATGAGGTTTGACATGCAGAGGAATAACTTCTCCTCTCAGACATGATTCAGAGTCCAGTTCAGACCAAGGAAGATGGGATAGGCTTGTACTGACTCTGGTAATTTCTGACTAAGTAGTTAAAATATTGTATTTTACTCCTTTAAATATCAAAACATGTTACGTTTGAATGGCATGGTCTCTGCCATTCATCATTTAGGGTCACCAACACTTCACTCTTGCTGCCCATGTGACAGTCCACAAGGACTACAATAGGTTTAGAAGTGCCCTGCAAACTCATGACACAAATGTGCAAACATCTGCCAGCTAGAGATACTCCAAATTTGAAACCAACTGGATTCCACCAATGGGATATAATATACTGACTACATGACTTTGGGATCACAATCAAAATACCGTCCTTGTGTTTTGCTTATCACAATTTAGGGCCAGGTTTCCAGGCCATTTCCTAACTCCCAATGTCACAATTTCAGCATTCCTTACAACAAGATCAGGATTTTTATTGCCTACACTCAGCTGGCAGGGTCAGGTAAACACAGAACATCCAAATTGAGATTTGCACATTATTTTCACAACAATAACAAATTATAATGACCAGCACTTCTACCGCTTCCATATTAACTGTTGCCCACAACTTTACAGTAGCTGACAAAATCAAAACACAAAATACCCAGAAGGATTCAGCCTTGCTGTGAAGGCCAAGTATTTCCCTGAAGCTTAAAGCCTTTTCTTCACAGCAGAGCTGTCAAGAGTCTTACCAAGTTTGATCAAGGTCAGACAGATGTCAGAATTAAACCTCAAGCTTGCATCAAATTACATAAATATGAAAAAAAGAGAGGTTTGGCAACTTTCTGGTGAGAGAAGTTGTCAAACCAAAGGGGACTTCTCTGTAAAAGTGATTATATAAAGCACAGGGCAGGCAAAGCTCTGATTAAAGCAAATAAAGAGCCTCCCAAAGCACCAGCTGCCCTCTCCAGCACCTTGTGGCCTGAGTCCAATCTTTTGACAGATGAAATATGCTGCACAAAGGATGTCAGTCAGCTCAGGAATAAAGTAACAACTGCTTTCACTGCACTGTTAGGAATATGGTTCTTAAGAAGGCTACTTGGGGAAAAAACCCAAATAAACAGAAAGCTTGCAGTGCTGGCAGCAGAAAAACCATCTCTTCCTTCTCCTGTGAGTTTTAAAAATACATATTTCTAACCTTGAATCACCTTCCTACATGAACTGTGGTGGACTGCTGAACATCATGGGTGCAAGAAACAAGTCCCTTTTAGGAAGTCTGGTTCCATACTTTGTGCTACTTACAGAGTAGTAGCAATAGTAAACACAAAGAACTGAATGGAGAAAAATACAGCATTTCATGGAAGTTGTGCAAAATCAACTTTAATAACTTCTGTATTATACATCTTCACATATTTGTCACACACTTACCTTATTAATCATTCTAAAATCTTCAAGAAGAGCAGTCTCTACACTTACCGTGTTGGGGTTGGTCAGCCCTATCAAAAACACACATTTCACTGCAAACAATGTGGATTTGCCCCTGCAGAGAGGGGTAACTGAAGGCACTGTGCAAGTTCATCCCAACAGTAACTGGACCAGCATGATAAATTCTGAGGACAGCACCCATCTCACAAGTGGTCATTTCCACTGATGCCAACACAGCTTCTCACAGCTGATTATGAAATGGAAACACAAACTCCATCCAAGACAATTTGCTAAGGCAAAACCATCACTTTCTGCAGAGTTTGACTTCCAATCTAAGTGCAGAGGTCTCAGAAAAAGGTTTTCAATGAGGACACTGATTGCCTTCATGAGAACATCCCAAAGCACATGGAGGAAATAAAAGGCAGCAGGCTATGGGTATTCTGCAAAGTCTAAAATGAGTTATTTCCACAGCAGAGTAGGAGCTCTGAACTTTGTAGTTTTCAAAATAACAAAATACTTACATTGTGACTCTCCTAAGACAAATAGTTTATTTCTATCAGTCAGGATACACAGCTCTTAAAAACTAGACGTGTTTATTGGAAACCTTTCTAAAAGGCAGCAATAACAGCAGCAAAGAAACCCCTTCTTGATCTTCCTAAATTTTTAATTTGTTATGATTAAAAATATGCAAACTCTAGGCTTTGAAAAGCTTTAGGAGCTATCAGATTCATTTCTATTGAGCCTACTCTCTTTATCTGGGGTCTTTTCCAAAGTTTATGGAAAAGGATATAAGAAACCTTCAATCAATAAACAGGAAATATTAAGTCTTTAATGCTACAGACAAAGCAGATTAGGAAGGTGGAAATGAAATTGGAGACACTCACCTTCACTCTGCTGACTCAGATATAGGCAGGAGAAGAAACATAATGCAAGTCCTCTCTTATGCAAACACAAATCCTCCTAGGGACAAACAGTTTACATCTACCAGCCACAGAGCAGGGTCAGGGCTGAGAGGTTCTCCTTGATACCCTACATCAGAACTCAAAATGCACTTTTCCCCTACTTCTTTAATCTACCCCACACATGCTGGATGGACAAACACATGCTCCAATTAAATCATGTGCTAAAGGAATAATGGTGACATCAGACTCACTGCCTTTCATTTCACACCAAACACCATTCCTGCTGCAGAGAGAGCTGGAATAACCCAAAACTACCTTAGCAATTTTCAAAGTGAGCTTTCGCTCCGAGTATTGACCCACCATTCATTCCGTTGTACAAACTCCTGTGGTGAGGGGACAGCTCATCTGTCACTTGTCTCCTGAGGGTCCCTTCTCTGCTGCCTCCGCTGAGGTGTTTGAGGTGCTCTGGGCTCCCTCCATAGTGCTGTTTGAGATGCTCCGGGCTCGTACCCCTCACCTTGTGCAGGTGCTCTGTACTTCCACTGGGCGTGTGCTTTTGAAGGTGATCTGGGCTGCCACCGCTGTGCTTTTGATGCTCAGGGCTACCACCAGGCCTCTGCTTTTGAAAGTGTTCAGGGCTACTACTCAAAACGTGCTTTGGGATAGTTTCTGGGCTGCTGCTGCTGTGCTTTTGTTGTTCAGGTACTTTGACAATGGTTTTGTGATGCTCAGGGCTCGGCCCTTTCAGGTGATGATCAGGACTGCCAGAACCCCTGGGCTTCTGCAGGTGCTCTGGGCTGATGCTCCTGTGTTTCTGGTGCTCAGGGCTTCCTTCCCCCCGAGGTTTTTGCAGGTGCTCTGGACTGGTGCTTGGGTGGTGCTTGTGGTGGTCTGGGCTGTCAGTGCTGCCCGTGCTGGAAGTGCTGCTGCCATCCCCAACATCTCTGATGTAGGCGCTGGTGGCAGTCAGCTGGCACAGGCTGATCTGGCTGTCGATAGAGCTTCGGCTGCCTGCCCCTCCTCCCTTCTCCTCATCCAGCAACACACACAACTCCTTCAGCTCCAGGTTCTCCTTCACCACTTCCTCTTGCCTCACTTCCAGCTCTTTCAGCTTCTGCAGGTATAAGGCCACCTCCTTGTGCATGACACTGGCGCTGTACCTGCCCAGCCTCTGCCACTCGCGGGACACCCTCTTGCCCTTCTGCCGGTCGTCATCCAGGAAGCAGCAAAGGTCCCTCAGCTCCTGGTTATCTTCCTGCAGCTTCTGGTTGATGTCCTTAAAAAGAAAGATTGTCATGACAGAGGAGTGTCTAAAGGAATTGGTGTTAAACTGTTACCCAGGCCAGTGGACAGCACTGCTGCAAACTCATATTTAAGCACTCCAGTGAGGTATAAATGATTCCACGTGTAGATCTGGCACATTGTAACAGCACCATGCTTCAAGCAAACAAAGCTGCTGTCCAGCAAAAACTGCCCTTAGCTTGGAGCTAATTTCTAATACAGCAGAAAAGTTTCAGGTGCTTAATTTTCATGCTAAATATCAGAGTAATTTAGCTCCCAATTTGGACAAAGATTGTAAGTGCTCTCATGATGATCTCACTCCCCTGAGAAATACTCACCTGCGAGTTACTGCTAAATAAAAGTGCAAGGTACCTCAGAAATTGTAATCTCTCTTAAATAATTAATTATTAACATTTATACTCCCTATTCCCTAAAGCATAGTCACATATAAAGATGACCATTTTAGAGATTTTTTTAAAATTTGGGGTTTGCTGGATTTTGTTTCTGATTGGCATAAAAAGCCTTGTCAGTCATCACTCATCCAGGATTGCTTCAACCACTCTGAAATGAAATAATCTGATTAAATAGACTTTTCACCCCTAACAAAATGAAGTACATGATTCTATGTCCTTCCCTAAGTGAGGAACATTCTGAAGCAAATGCTCAGAAGTAAAAATATTCAGGGTATTACTACAGCAGAATAAAAACACTTTTGATATTTTGTCCCTTTAGTTTGGACTTGTGACCATATTTATCTTTCTCCCACCATCTACATATTCATTCCTTATGTATGACATAACAACTAGAAAGTAGCCACTGTTGTTAAAAGGTCAGTCTTATGGAAACACCATTTTAGCACAGTTTCCTAAGAAAAGGAAGCTTTTGTAACTCCACTGGATTTAGGTGCATGAATGTCTGTGTTTGATTTTTGCCTAAAAATAAGTTGGAATTTGAATAATTTCAACCTGTGTTTGACAATGGGAAAAAATCTCAAGGCTTTAAGGAGTCCTTAAAAACCTCTGCTAGTGAGAGATGTTTGAAATGACCTCACAGTGGAATAAAAAGTTGTGGAAGTCCACAATTCCTCAGTGAGGAAGCAGGAGACACCCATCCAGCTGGTCATTCTTACTCATGGAGCAGTCATTTCACACAGGACAAAGGAGGGACAATTCCAGACACCAACACAGGGCTCAAAAAACCTCCTTCTCCCAGATTCGTTTTGCAAGTTCCAGCTGAGGCATCTAACAAAAGGCGGAAGGCAAACAAGACTTAAGGAGTTTGGAACTGAGAGAGGAATTTGTGACTCCTTCCTACCCATCCTAAATGTGCTTGGGCAGCTATCTGGAAGATGCAGAAATCCAGACACCTCTGCACGTAACTGGGAAAAAGATACTATTGTTGTAATTGAACTTACATTTCAAATATAAGCTTCAGTTTTATTCAATACTACCACGGGTGGGTCTTTTTTACCTTCAGACTCCACTGAAGGGACACACACTCTCATACTTTGCAGAAGACAAAAACTTGGGAGGCAGGACCTGTCTTCCCCCACGAGCTATTTATTTTATGTTACGCTATTATCAAAGACACTTTCTCAATAGTTCTGTCATTTAAAGCCATTCTGTAAGTGAAGAACTCTCTTCTAATGCACTCTCCTGTAATAATTCAAAAGCCCACACCGTATTTCTGTCTCTTCTCTCCTTCCCTCCAACCCCACCTCACTGAAGGAATTTCCTGAAAATTTTCAAAGCAATAAGCCAGAAAATGGTCTGTATTCCTGCCTACTCTAAGGTTACTTTCCAGGTCTGGAAAGTAATCCACAAGCAAGGTAATGCTTTGTAAGCAGTCACACTTTCTTCCCAGTCCTCAGCACTGGGAAGGAAGCATTAGGGACTAAGCTTCTCATCCACCAAGGGAGTGAAATTAAAAAGGGATAAGCCATTACAGACTTGGTCTGCCTCTGACTGCAGCCTGCACGAGCACACAGCTGAGAATGGTTTGATCAGAGATGTGTTACCAGATGTCTTTTCAGAGAATAAACTAGCGATTGGTTCTGATCATTCCAAACCCGAGCCAAGGGTTTGCCATCACCTGCCACCCGCTGCACTGCATCCTGGAAATGACCAGTTCTCTCCAGCAGCCTGCCTGACAGACTATGTCGTCTGAAAACAGTGACAGAAAACAGTATGAGCTACACAAACCCTTATTTCTCCTGCACTTCAGGCAGGATCATTTCACCTCACTCAAAACCAAGGAAGTCTAAGACAAAGCTGACAAGACTTCAGCGTTTTTATCAACCCAAAAGAACACTGGGGCAGAGCATAAACCAGCTGTGCCCTACAGCCTGCCGAATAGCTGGTCATCTCTTAACCGGACACTTGATTGATTATTAAGTGGGATCAAACGCTATTCACCCCAGTCCTCATCCACTTTTCACGCGGTTCTCGGGAGCAGCTCCTCCCAGACCATCCACCTGACGAGATTGCAGCCGGCGGGACGGGCGGGGGACGCGGAGACACCGCACAAACTTTAGGGGTCCCACCCTGCCCACCCCGCTACCTTCAAGCCGCGGATCTCGCCGAGGTGGAGCTGGAGGCGGCGGTTCACCTCGCGGATGAGGTTGCTGTGGTCCAGCATCGCGCTCATCTTCTCAGCCTCGGCGCGCCGGAGGCTGCGGATCAGCTCCTCCTTGCTCCACTTGAGCAGCTCCTCGTCCGACACCTTGGACAAGTCCTCGGCCGGCGCTGCCCCGCAACTTTCCGCCGCCACTTTGGCCATGGTGGCGGCCCAGCAGCCCGGGGCACTCGCGGAGCCTCCCCGCGCTCCCGGGGCCGCCCCGCCGCCGCCGCCGGGGGAAAGGGCGAGCCCGGAGCCCGCGGGGTGCCCCCAGCTCCAGCGCTGGGCCGGGGGAACGAGGGAGACCTCTTCTGGCCCCAGGCAGCGGATCCTGGAAAAAAGGAGGAAAAGGAGGAGGAAAGGGTGTGGAGGAAGCCGGGCCACAGGCTGGGGAGCAAACTTCCCCCGTCAAGAAGGGGAAAAAAAAAAAAATAGAAAAAAGACCTAGACAAAAGATCCCCGAGACAAGCCCGGCTCTTGCAACAGGTCAGCGCCAGCTGCGTGCGCCCGCTGCCCGCCGCAGCGCCAGGGATGCGCGGCGGCTCTCACGGTACCCGCCGCCCCGGGGCTGCGGGATGCAGGGGAGGATGCGAAGCGGCGATGCCGCGCACCATGACGGAGGGCAGCGCGGGCCGGGCGGCGGCGGAGGAGCGGCAATTATCGGGAAGGACGGAGCGGAGCGGGGCGGGCGCTGCCGGCGCCAGTGGCGGGCGCGGGGCCGCTCGCGGCTTTTCAGCGGGGCGCGCGCCACGTGCGGGCGGNACGGACGGACACAGCCGAGGGACGAACGGACGGACGGACGGACGGACACACACACACCTGCGGCCGGGACGTACCTGGGCAGCCTCCCGGCCCCGCGGAACGGAGGCACAAGCGCAGCCGCCCGCGCAGCAGCGCGATGCCCCCGCGGGGCGGCTGGCGGGAGGTCACATTACATCACCGCCGGCAGCGCCGCCTCGGCTCCGCGCGGCTCGCAGGCACCGACAGCTCGCACCGAGCCTCAGCGCAGCTCCTCACTCCAGCTGCAGCTCGTGTGCCATGAGATAAACCCCTCGCAGGAATTAGGCTTGGGCTGCCTGTACACCTTCCCTAAGAATATTCAGCCGCAGTGTAGCAAGAGATTCACATTCCCCAATTCGCTTAGAGATACAGAGACTGCATAAATCTGCCTTGCAAATGATTTGAGAATGAAACTTGATAATCCATTCATGCTGCTTACAAAGAGAGATGAGACGACAGATCTCAGAGGCAGAGGTGGATGAACTGAAACTGTTAGGTGAGTAATTGGTTGGATCCCTATTTTCCAATCACAAAGTTCCCCCTGAGCAATCCCCCAGCGGGCAGAGGAGGCTGCCTCGCTTAATGGGCCCTTCCTATCTCCAGTTCTGCAATTTTAGAATTATGTAGGATTAAAGAAGATTCCTGGTTCTAGAGGGGGAAATTGAAGTAGTTAATGCCAGCACTGGCAGATCACAAGGTTGTAGCTGGCTCTGCACAGGCAGCTGCAGAACCTGTCCCACATCGCTGTCCCAGCCGGCTCCCTTGGCATTTTTCTGCCAATGCCAGAGCACCAGACAAGGATTATTTTCTGCTCTTAGTCCTATTTAAAAGTTGCTACAAGAAGGGTTAAATCAAACACCGTTCCTTTGTTCTTACTGCTAATCCTCTCCTGGAACTGCCAGCTATACTTGACCACAATAAAAGTTCTCTTGCTCATGTCCATCATGGGCTACACTTGGACTTTTCACCACACGAGTCCTCCATGTTCTCCCTTCCCAATTTCATGAAGAGATGTTCTTTCAGCTGATCCATTTTCCATGCACCTCCAACCTCCCAGGCACATGCCAGACACTCTGCTTCCAGCCAGGATGGGTCCTAGCATGGGAACCCCCCCTGAGCTGCTCCCAGAGGTGCAGCCTGCTGCCCAGGCCCCTCTGCCCCTATTCCAAGGAATACCTGTGCCACAGGAGGGTGGCATGTTGGCTCAGCTGCAGGAGGAACCCCAAAGCCCATAGCTGTCAATGAGAGTTCCAACCAAGCACAGAGCTTTGTCAGCATGAAATCCCATTTCCTGAGCAGCACCAAGCATTGTGTGAAAATTTTATTTTCCCTGCAAACTCTATCACTCTTTTAAATCCTCTGATTTTTTTTCCATTGCAAATAACAGCTTGAGATAAAAGCATCTGACCAGCCACAGCAAAAATATAGTAAGAGGCCATGAAAAGGAGCTGTCATCTTTTATGCCCAAATATATTTCATATTAATGCAACCGAAAAAGAACAGCTTGGCAGCAATAAATAAAGGCTTTTCTTCTTCTAATTCAGCAGTGGACAAGTTGAAAGGTCACATGATGTTGGATTTTTAAAAGTTCAAATTAATTTCCAGCCATTAAATAAACAGTTAACCGAAAAATGTCCCAAAACTTTTTAATCCAAAAGCTTCAGGGAAGAGTGTCCCCTTGCCTCAATGTTACCAGCGTTTCTCTGGAGCAGCATTTCACAGCTTTTGATCACAAGGAGCCATGGAAAGCACGGATCTGAGATGAACAGCTCCAGGGAACACTGTGTTCCCCACAAATATGAAACCTCCACATTTGTGTCTTCAGGAGGCTCAGTGTTATTGTACAGGCACCAGTGAGATGGGGGAATTCATGGAGTACAACACTGGAAGTAGTTCAAACTTCAAAGCTCTGGGACAATTGTAGCTCTAATATTGGAAGCAAAAACGTATCAAGTGAAACTAATCTGGAACGTTTCTATAAGGAGAGAGTCTAATTTCACATTCACTCACGCTTGTGTAACAAGATCAAAACCAGAGTGGGAAGTGCAACATAATTACTCCCATCTCCTGGAAAGTTTAAAACTTTCCTTTTAGACAGCCCACCCCACTGTCCCAATGCCAAGCACTTCCCTGCTCCTGGGCTTTACCTCAGTGGTGAGGAACCACAACTGCCCCACAACAAACACTCTGATTTTCACACTAAAGCTGCATTTCTGCAATACTGTCCTGAATAATTCTCATTCATAGCCTGAAAGGGACAGTCTGGGCAAATGAGTTTGGAGACAGCAGTGTTGGGATTGCTGCAGCCCCTGTCCAGTGGCAAGGGGGGTGGCAGTCCCTGTCCATCCCTCCAGTTCCTTCACACCAGGAGCCAAATGCCAGCAGCAATGTGGATGCACAGCCAATTAAATCTCCATAGCTGACCAGGCTTTGCCAGCTCGGTAACATTTTCACTGCTGTGTCCTGCTCACCCCTGGACATGCAGATACCCAGAAAAAGTTGCTGAAAAATTTCTCTGGCATATCCTCAAGGACTTACTTTTCATTGCTGCCTGCAGACCCTCCAGTGCTTTAAGTCTCTAACTGCTGGGCGGAATCTCTAAGGATTATTGTAACCAATAATAATTATCTGATGATTTTAAAAACTCTTGGACATTTCCAATGAGGCCCTAAAGCTGTTCAATAGCTCTCTGCCAAAAATATGTCATAGCCAAGTGCTTGCCTAGCAGTCATTTTACACAAAAATGGCTAAACTGTTTTTGTTCAGACCTTCCAAAAATACTTTTGAGAGGAGTTCAGACTTGAAAAATGTCATTCCCAAATTGGGAGGAAGTGGAGAGAGCTTTAAAAATGAAAAGTTCAAGTAATTTTAGTTACAGTTGCTTCTAGATGTTCTTCCCATCAGTCATGTGTCTGTAGCTGACACCCAACACAGCATCCCCAACATCAGCTGCTCTCCAGTGCTCATTCCCTGCTGTCCCTGGGCAGAGCTCCACATCTTCCCACCCCTGACCAAGGAGAGAGCTCCCCTTCCTTCCCTTCCCATCCTGTCCCTGCAGAGCCTCTCTCCACCATGGCAGCACCCCAGCCATGAATGTCATGCCAGTCTGGTCCATTATTCCCTTATTCATGTTGTTGCTATCAGCTCTCTCTGTCATCCCTAGGTTAAAGTTCTCCTCCTCACTCCTCCTCCAGCTTTTTCACCATCATAGGATTCACTTTCCAGCCCTGCCTGCCACTCTTGTAGTCACTGTACCAGTATAAATTAGATAATGCATTTTACAATCCAATACATTATAATGCATTTTACAATCCAATATAGATCAACTTTTCCTAATGGAGCCTCCAGCAGTGCTCACAGAGTGTTGGTACATATGAAAGTTCATAGTCTGACACCAGGCCATCCACACAGTATTTCCTACTTCATTGCATGCCCACTTCCACTGCACAGAGGATATTATAGATAATGTCAACCAGCTAAAGCTGGCCACAAACAAAATCCTTCAGTACAGACACCTTTGTATTCAAAGCATTTACAGATGGAATCCTCATCCTTTGCTCCTGACTTGACCACAGGTAAATGATCAACTTTGAGCAAACCAAACCAGGCAACATGCACTTTTCTCATTCCAGAAATACTTCTGAGAGAGAAAGAAGTTCATGTATTTCCAACTAGGAGAAAATATAAAAGAACTCTAGAAAAAAATGTTTTCAAATTAATAGTCTGAAGAGAGAGGAGAAGCTCAGCTTGAATTAGCCATTGAGCTTTTTAAAATTTCAGAAATTGCAACCTAAACCCCTTTAATTAATTACTTATGGTAAATAGTTTCTATTTATTCTCTAAGAAAATTAACTACATAAAAAGTTTTTTCTTCCTAAAATGATTGAAAAGTTTACTTTCTTATTTCAAAATTCACAAATTCTCACAAAGCAAAATTTTCTGTGAACTCCTTCCTGCTGCCACCTACACCTTCCTTATGGTCCAGCGACCATGCAAGTGTGTGGTAAGCTGGATCAGCTTCACGAGTCAATGAAAAAATAATGTGAAAATCCACCACTTATGAATAATAACTGTTTTTCCCATGGATGACTGCACTGATCTGGCTCACAGAAGCTTCATGGGATGCAAGGGAAGTGGAAGGAAGCCACAAGGCCAGGGATGGAGATGGAGCAAGTCCATCCCTGCTGACAGAAGCCTGCATTTGGAGCAGACTAAACACACCCTGGCTCAGGACAGCCACCAAAGATGCCCCAAAGGAGAGGAGTGGAGAGCAATGAGCACATCCTGCTTAAGCTTAGGCACTGCCTGTGGCTCAGCCAGACTTGCAGCTTTGATTTGGAATCTGTAATAGAATGAGAACTCCTGCAGGGTCTCACGTAGGCACTTTGCCTTTTATTTCAACTGCAGACTTGTGTGTCCCTCCTCCAGGACAAACCCAGGATCCCCAAGCCATGGATTACTCACAGGAGGTGAGTAAGGAAAAGCCCTTTTCCTGAGCCAGGGAAAGATACTCAAACTGACAGGGAAATCGTTTCTGCAGGTGTTGGCCCATGCTCCTGAACCTGCCTGTTCATCTCAGTGAGGTTCATGTAAATGAACATGCTTTATAACTGCCCAAGGTTAAACAAGTGGGCTGATGGCTGATCCTTAGAGACAACATCAAATATGGAAACAGGCACCTTTCCAACCCAGCAGAAAACATCCCTGAGACAATAACTTAAAGGCATCCATAGATGTTAGAGGGAAATCGTTAATTATAACATTTTTATGGGGTTGATTTTATCGTGGAGGGCTTGGCAACTTTTCTGCAGAGCTGACAGTTTGTTCTGGCTGGGATCCAACACAGACACATAACCAGAGCATCTGTGGGGTTGTTTTAATTGTGCTCCCATTCATCATTTGGCTAACACTGGGCCTTGCTTCCTTCTCATACTTGATTAGTGAGTCAATAAGGGGCCAGATGCTTCTTTCCACTGTTGTTGATGGAAATAAAGTGCATGCCCATAAGGTGGAGAGTGAGACAAGGTGCATGTCCTACAGAATCATCCTTTACTTCCCTAGCCCTGGAAGAATGGCAAATACTGGCACAATATCTACAGATGAAGATGTCCTCTAAGACATCAATAGAGCTTTAAGCATTTATAACATACTTAGTAAGCACAAGCATTGGAATGAGATTAAGGCATTATTGATACTTGTTAATAAAACCTTTTTACAAGAAGTGATTCCTCACTGCATTTTTTATAAAGCTATGTGTGCTTAAGTAAAACTAATCTACAACAGGACAGACCTCCAATGGTTTGTAACACTTTTTTTCATTTAGAATCATCTTAATTTAGCAAAAAAAAAAAAAAAACATTTAAATCAGTCACCCATCCATTCACGCTTGCTGACTCATGGTTATGTGATGGTCTTTTATATCCAGCTCCTTCCTTGGCAGGGCAGAATTTTGTAATTTACAACAGATCTCCCAGAATTTCAGGTTTTGCCTGCAGTATGGTAGGCTCTGTTGTGAAATCATTGGTTATTTATTCACCACTTACTTTGTCACAGACAGACCAGTGGTCTGTTGCAGAAGCCAATTTCTCCCAGTCTCTTGCTGCTTCACTGACAACTTCCACAGTGCAGCTCAGTGGGAAAAAATTCCAGGGACTTCCAAATTATCCAAACTTCCCATCTTAAGGTTTTCACATCTTTACTAGGATTACCTATTTACAGAGAAGCAAAATTAAACTCTTCTGAAGATTTCCCTGGAGTCACTTTAAAAACTAGACTGGTTTAAAAACACAAACAAAACCATTCATCCAGCCAAGCATGGGTCCTTGAGTACAAAATTGGAAAGCAAGTAATGAAAGCAAAGCCTAAAACTAAGGAACAGCCACAGGAGATATTTGCACATCAGTCCACATCAGTCTCATGTCCTCACTGCAAGCCCAAGTCCATCTCAGCACTTCCCAAAGCCAGTGACCAGGCCACAGCATCTGGAGTGTTGCCTTCCTCCTTGTCTGGGCTCCAGAGCCAGGACAGCAGCTCAGGAACAGTTCACTTCATGGCAAGTTCACCTGTAATGCTGCCCTGCCAGCCCTAGCCCAGCTTCATCTGAGGGCTGCTTAGCTCTGCACAGCTCCTGCTGCAAGAAAGAATTCCAAGGCAAAAGCCTTTTAACTTTTAGGTAATAAAAAGCAGCAGGAATAACACAACCTCTCCAGCAGATGTGGCTGTGATAACATTAATTTCCTTTATACCAGCTGCAGCTCTGATAATTCCCATTTCCTTATCCCTATTCTTTAAAACTGGGCTTTTTTTCCCCCACTCCTTTTTAATTAAAAAACAAACAAACAAGAGGAAAAGAACAGAAGGAAAACCCAACAGCAACAACAACAAAAACCTCCAACGTTTGGGCTCCTATGAAGCAAAGCATTCAGAGCTTATCTAACAGAACATGGCACTTCCTATTGAGTGCTGCTCCAGCCGTTTAAAAATGACTGCAATATTTCTCAGGGTTTGTATCTCACATCTGAGCAAACCCTGGGTCTGCAGCTCACTGGCAATTCCTCACAGGGCTCTGGTGGAAGATGGCAATAACAGGGGTGAAGCAGCCGGTGCTCAGGGCCCTTTGGGCTCATTCACAGTGTCAGTAAAGGGCTCAGTGAACAGAGACTGGCCAGGACAGCACACACCTTTTGCCATTTCTTTTTTAGTTGCTATCTACAGATTAGTTCTGATGAGAAAAACAAGAAAAGTTGCCCGGAAAAGGAGAGTTAATGGTATGGCAGTAAAACTATCACAATGCCTGGTGGAGTTCTAAGTTTTAGCTGGAATTAAAGCCCAGCTGGATCTAAAGTCATTGCCTTCACATCAGTTGGAACAGGACTGTAGAAGGAAGCTGCCTGCTGAGAAATAAACTGTTCACTTGCTCCAGCCCTATGCAGACACCAATGGCTCCAGAAATTAATTTATTATCAGCTCTGACAATGCCATTCAGGATGGAATAAAGACTGCAGTGTGTTATCCACGCTGAGCCTCACTTATTCATTTGCACTGCAATAGCACCTGAGACCCCCAGCCATGGAGAGGGATCCCTTTGAGCTGGGGCTATAGAACCACTAAAGGAGAGGACTGTCCTCAATACAGTCCATAAAAAGACTGTGCTCCTAGAATTTACACCTTAGACCTCTGGTCCCTGCAGAGGAAAGAGGCAGAATCTGTCAAATCTGAGTGTCCCATTTAATATGTGGGCATTTCTCACTGCAAAGCTGCACTCACGTTAAACTAAGGAAGGAACAAACCACAACTTTACTGTCAGTTCAGCAAACAGTAATCAACTGAACATTTACCATCATGTCATGCAGTAAGACTTTGAAGTTTTCACTGGTTTCAGGCCATTGAAATATGCATCTACATATCAATGTATGCAGTGCCCCTCTCGGAAGGAAGGCACCCAGTAATTGGCAGGGCAGCTCATGAGGTTATTGAATGAACAACAATCCCCACAGATCACCTTCCTCTGCAACTTTCATCTCTAGGAACACACTCCTTAGTTATTCTGCTGATTCCTCTCAGCGGGAAAAATCCATTAAATATTTAATTAGGCTGTGTTCAATAGATTAGGTAAGTGAACTACTCTATCTAGTGCTAACTTAACATTACATGCTGTATCATTACAACATTGTGCTGCAATGATATGCACATTATTGCACATTTTGGTCTATTTGCTTATGAACAGGAACAGCAAAACAAAAAGGAACACCCAAATCAGGATTTCTATTCTAAGCATCCTCCTTTGAGCTATTATTATTTAATCAATTCCAGAGGAGATGCATTAACTCAGGAAGCTGGGCATTGGAGTGAGGGTTTTTTGGCTTGTTGGAGTTTTTAAGTGGAGCAGGAATTCATGGGTAGAGAAAATCCCTTTTTGTGGCTTGCACAGCCACAGGCATGACAGACCAGAGTGGACATTCTAAACTGAATGAAGCAGAGCTAAAACAGAGAGACAGCAACCTAGCAATTCCAAGAAATAAGATTTAATCTAAGTAAAGCACAAACCATTCCTTGAGAACGGCCAGCAAAATCCTGCTGACCTGAGTCACTTCCCAGCAATTTGGGATGGCACACACCATAATGTCTGGAATACACAGGGACAGGAAAGAGAATCTCATTGCTGTACATTTTATCACAGCTGGGGTATGAAAAATGCCAAGGGCAAGTGGTTCTGAAAATAAACTGATAGGTTGCAGTTGAAACAATTGTTTTCAGCAAGGAAATATTAGAGGCCAAAAACCCCAACCCCCAATCTTCAGGGGATGAGCATTTTCTCTGTTTGTGACGTTAGATAAACAATGTGCACAAAGATCTTTGCATAGCAAACTCTTGCAGCTTCAGCACCATGTGAGATCCCCTAGGCTGACTCAGCCAGTGTTTTTCAAGGCTAAAGAACAGATTGTAACTCTCTAATATCTGTGGGTAGGGACAACAGGGCTCACTCCTGAAGGACTGGGTATATGATGCCACTGCCTAAGACCCCAGAACTGACTAACCGAAAGTTATGATTGCAAAAGGAAACAAACTTCACTAATTTTTAATAGGAATTCAGTGCTATGGAGGCAGAGACCAGTTAGATATTTCAGAATTTGTCCCAAAACTCACTGGCTCCAAAGCACAGCTTCCCATTACTTGCAAGGAGATCTGGACTCATAACCTGCTCAATTGCTTCTTACCAGTCTTGGTCCTCATCTCTTTTTAAAAGCAGAATGACACTTAGACAAAGAAAATGACAGAAACAAAACTAGAAGAAGGAAATAGATAACAAAAAATAATTAGGAAAAAAACCACATTGCCTACATTTTTTTCTCTTGTCAACTAAAATCCTCACACAGTTGCAGTAATCCAAGTGGTATTTCCTTACGTTGCCAAAAATGCAAATATGTTGAAGAGAATTTTGCAAGTCAGCCATGTGTCAGAAAATCCCAGCTGATTGAACTTTGATAAATGTCTTTTAAAAAAGAGAAAATGTGTTTGTATTCTTTTTTCCACTATATTGCCTTTTTTAATTTTGGTGGGAGATTTTTAACAGTGGTTCTTATAAGCATTAAAATCAAAACATTTGGAAAAAATGCAGAACACAGAGCCCTGATGCAAACAGCCACGGGAAGATGTGCAACTGAGGAATTACTTTTGGAAATAAAGCAGGTTCTGGAACTAAACCATGTTCAACTTTACACAAACCCAGAATATACCTGATCTATCAGAGGGGCGGGGGGGGAACCAGTTTGGACCAAACTGAGAGGAAAACCTCCCAAAGGTTTTCTTCCAAGAAGATCAGATGTTGATGCTTCCCTCAAAAGCAGTTTATAAATAAATAAATAAATAAATAAATAAGGCTGAGTAGAAACAGTTATTTTCCATACAACCTTCCAAAGCTCAGACAAGAATGAAGGACAAAGTCAGAGGGTTTCTTCATGGTTACAGACACAGAAAGAAAAGAGAACAAACTACAGCCAGATCCTGTTAAAGATACTATTGCTTTAAAGACAACTCCCCTTCTTCAAAGGGTGACAGAAATATGCTGGCCCCACAGGGAAATTCAGAATCTTCTCATCTTTGTGCTATAATCTTCTTGTTTCTTGTCTTCCAGGGACATAAATCACTGCTCAGCCCTGTGACACATCCCTCTGTAGCAATACCATCACCAGGCTGGGCTGAACGTGTGCCAGCCTGGCCCTGAACAAGGAGTGTTTTGGGGGACAGGGAAGCCATCAGATGCAATGCCCATGTAGGACAAACCTAAGAAGATTTCTGTATCAATCTGCATAAACAAGGCAGCCTCCTGATCTGTATGGATGGCCACTGCAGCTGCTCACTTTGCCAGGATTCTGAGGACAGTGTGAAATCATCTTCGCCGAGTTTACATCTCAATAATCCACTTAAAATGTACAAGAACCAATTAAACTTAGTGGATAACGATAGTAACAATGGTCCATAGTAATTTCTAGCATTTTCTATCTTCAATGAGCTTTACAGGCATTAACTAATTAATGGATAACATGAATTAAAAAATCAATGCATGAGCATAGCATATGATTAGAATTAACATTTCAATTACTCTCCTCCTCTGACCACTACATTTACAAAATGCTTCTCACTTCTTTGCACGTGTAATAATTAGAAAGGATCCTGTACAAGTTATTATAAAGTAATTATAGAGTTTCAGAGCTGTCCTGTACACCGAGTGAGGACTCACATCTGCTCTGAAATTGTGCCTGAAATTCTGCCTTTTTAGTTATTTCCACAAATCCGTTACTGTAATCTCTTTTTCCTTAAGATTGGCTCATGCACAGGGGGTACTGTGAAGTTCCTGCAGCTACTGGAGTGCTCACACCCAGACAGAAAAGCTGCCTTTGGGAAGTTCCAGGGACAAATTCCCATTGCTTCTTCCCACATGGCAAATACCCCCACCAGACAGCTGGTGGGTGCAGCCCCCACCGATGCACCTCAGAAATCACCCCTGGTGCTAAAAGCAGAGCAGCTGCTCCGGATCTGCTTCCCAGGACATTTCTTTTAGCCAGAGCCTTCTGACTGGGCCACAGCAGATTAAATGAAATGCAAGTGTATCTGTGCAGGGGCCAAACATGGAAGTCTCCCACTAGGAGGAATTGAGGCTTTCAGAAACACAAAACAAAGACACTTTTGGCAACTTGTCTTCCCCTGCTGCCAATTTAAACCTTAAACTGTAAAAATACTTCCTTTCAACATCTGTTGTGTTTGTGGCAAATGAATTGACCTCTGTGAGAAGGAAAAAGTTCCTTTTGGGTTTCTTTGCAGGCCACTGGTCTGTAGGGATGTCAGTGTCTGGATAACTCACAGTTGTTAGATTTTTTCCAACAGTTTCTGAGGGTTTTCAGGTACTAAAACCACCCCAAACTAACAATCCCCAAAGCCACAAGGACCCACACACATTAGCTACCACACACAGCCTGCAATAAACAGAAAGCTCCCGCAGCTGACAGGGTGAATGCATTTGTCTTTTCTCCAAAACACCAATTTGCAGCATTTTCCCTGCTGGTGCCTTCCTCCCACTGCCCTTTCCATCTGCAGAGACTTGCAGTTTGTTCTCCTGCTGTTCCACGCACCTTTTTAATGAAAATTAATTCATGTTGCAGCATTCTCCCTGCTAGCTGTGTAGGCTGAGCCTGCCCTTGCTGTGCTGTTCTCTGCCTTCCTTTATGGACCAGTGCAAATTGCCCAGGCAGAGTTTCCAGCAGGAATCTCTTTTCCTCACAGGACCCCATATAATTGTTGAGTGTTACGTGTGTGAAGGGCCAAAAGCATTTCTCCAGCCTGACACATTACCTCTTTCAAATGACTTCTCTGCTCCTGTCTAGCTCTTTAGGTGGCTGTAACAATCTCTGAGCAGCGGGTTCCTGTTCCAATTCCCCTTTTTTGGTGCTGGTTACATGTTTCCAGTCAATGCAATCAATAGCACACTTCTCACATTTGCCTGATTACATAAATAAATATAGATCCAGTGCTCCCAGTGCACAGGCTGAGGTGACAAAGGGGAGCACAGCAGTGAAAGCCAACAGCAATCACTCAAACCCTACTGAATAAAGTTCTTACGAATAATTCAATTATCAGCTTCCTTTTCCCATTTAAATTCATTAAATGCCCATAAACTTCTAACAGGAAAGGCCAGCACTGATTTTAATCTTGCTCATTACTTCTCCTGCTTCTGACTAATAGGGCTGCAAATATTCATTCTCGTGTTAATTATTTTTTATAATGTTATTATTCTTTAAAATGGAGTCTTTCTTTAATTTAGATAGACGCTGGCTGGTGAAGTCTATGTAGTGAATTTTCCAGCTCACTGGATTTTACTTTCAGCCATGAAAAAAACTGTGCAACTATGAAGACAAGTTTCAATCTGATCACTTCATAAAAGAGTTTCTGGACACTGTGGATGAAAGAACTGTGCTAATAAAGTTTTCTGGACCCTGAATGGAAATTCTCATTGGAATTCTCATGAACAGGACAGTCCTAAACCCTTACTAGTAACTGTGGGGAATATTTTACAATTTTACAATAGCATTGGTGAGGCAAACAGGTTAAAAAACCTCCAGGGCCATTACTGCCACAAGAGCCAGAGCTGTGAAGCTGAAACATTTGGTAACCACAATGTAGGAATCAGATTCAATGACAGAATTTTCCAAGCAAACAGAAGATGGAAGGGTTCCCAGTACTTTGACATGGAGTCCATCCCAGGAATCCCCTGAATCCACCTCAGTGTGCAGCAACCTCTGCTGCCACTATCACTCTGTGACCTCCAAAGACGATAATGAGGGAAAACCACCCAGTTTCTAAAGCACAGGAAAATGTTTTTGGAAGAAGAGCAGTGAGTCCCATCTTGGGAGGCTTGGGGAGCTGGAGAGGGATATTGCTCTGAGCCTAGGAGATGATTTTAGACAAGATTCAGGCATTGGCCCAGAGCACAAGGAAATTTCCACTGCTGTTGGTACTGTACATCATTGGGATAAATAAATCCTAAGCTATCCCCTCCCCACTGCCTTTCAGAAGTACTGCAGTCACAAAAACCAGCAAAAACTTGAAGACTGCAGGAAATGCAAAGTATTTCTCTTCTATAAAAATGTTCTAAAGCAAATAGGTATCACATGGAGCAATATTTCATAAGAAATTACAGCCTCATAGCTCTGCTTTTTGCTTTTCCTTTTAGCACTCCTACCCACCTGCTCTTCCACCCACACACCCCCAGCATTATTAATGCTTATGAAAGGCCATAAAGTTTTCATCATAAAGAAGGTTTTTGTCCATTATCTGGAGAATAATGTGGTTCATTCAATATGCTTCCTTGGGGGAAAATAACGTTTTGGTCTGCCCTAACTAGATGCTCTTTCTTGGGACAATACAACCTGATTTTCTTTTGGATTTATAAGAGTACCAAACAGTTCTGCCTGGAGACAGTGCTTTTCATTGAGGGGGTGTCAGGTGTGCTGCTTGTTACACATCATATATGTGTACCATACCATGTGTAGAACAAGATGTATCTCTGATCCTAAAGGCTGATTCTGTGTTTTTCATCTCATTACTGAAAATGAAATTGCTAATACTCAGGGTTTTGTACATAAAATCTACTTCAAGGATATGCTTTGTGGCCATTTATTGTTTGCTTCTGGAAAGTTCTTGATTAGCCAAAAATCTGGTGATGTCATTAAATCATACACATGCAAAACAACCTAAATAAGCATTTGCTTGTGCTAAGGTTAAGGCCAGACTACAAATTTGAAAGTCAGTGGTGGAGCCAGGGATTTCAGCTGACAGTGCTTTAATACCTCCAAGCTTAATGTTAAGGTAAAAAACTGCAGGAGCAGTCCAGGCAGGAATGTTTTGGCAGAAGGGAGAAGCAGCTCTCAAGGCAGCCCAGTGCCCTCTAAATGCAAACCAAAGTTTGGATGTGCCCGTGGTAAGGTGACACTGGCACAGAGCAGGGAAGCACTGGTAGAGGTGTCACACTGTGACACTGGTGGTCACCTTCAGCACTACCTAAAGCCTCTAAGCACTTGTCAAGGGTAACCAGCCCTCTGTTATCTCACTTCATAGTGACTTAGACTAGAAGAAGCTAGGCTTCTCAGCAGGGAGAGGACAGTCCCCTAAATATCACTGCCCCAGCTGAAATAACCAATTCCACAGCAGCCTCATCTGTCCACGAGAAGTACTGCATGAGAAGTAGGGAAACAGCAGTGGAGTGACTTCAGTCAGCTCAGTGAACTGCGTGGATTTGTTAGTTAGTGAAAATCACTGGGGGATAAACAGACAAACCAACCAACCCCTGGACCTATTAACTGAAATCTTCAAATATAATTAATACGAGCACTACAATTGCAGAAATTAGACATAAAACATCAAATAAAACATAATTGTACTGAGGAGCCAAGAGCTACATTCCTCTCAGGCTTTTTTATAGGTAAATCAAATACAGCTTAAATAAACTTGCTCTGTACCTGTCTTTGACAAGAAATGCTGACCCAGACTTGTCTCCCTCAGCTTTTGCCACTCACTCCAAGTGCTCCATGGGGCGGGTGTGGAACTGAGAGGATGGCTCAGCTCTCCAGGGCCCTGTGGATGCATCCCCAGCACACAGACCCCCGGACTGAGGGCTACCTGCCTCAGGCCAGCGGTGCCCACAGGCTACAGAGGGCAAATCCAGGCCTTTCTGGCCGTGTGTTCCCATTGGAAAGGACAGGAGCAATGTGTGACTTCCAGCACCACAAAGAGCACTGGGAGGGCAGGCTTTGTGGGATTAGCTGCTAATGGAGAACAGGGTGCCTTAAAAGAAATCTCTGCTGGCGTTAACTCGGTCAGAGACAGCGAAAGATGAGCGGGCATCTCCACTGAGGGAGATGTTTCCTCTGGGGCTGAAAGCTTGGCTCTCCCTTGGAGAAAATTAAAAATTAAGTGGGATAAATGCGGGTGCTATGTAACACGGCGTGTGGACATCGCCCACAGTTCCAAATACCTGCAGCCTGCCCGGGCGGTTCCCTCCTCAGCCAAATGCCCTCACGACTCCTGCCGGGGTCCCACAGACAGCGGCGGCAAGAGCGGCGGGAAAAAAGGCGGGAAGGGCAGTGCGGCCGGCAGGGGGCGCCCGCACACAGGCGGTGCCGGAGCGCGCCGGCCGGCCGGGCATTGGCGCTTATGAAAGAAATACAAATTATACATTAACATAAATATGTACATCAGCACTCCCCGGCCGCCTGAGACCTCCCCTCCTGTTTGATCTCCACAGAAAAAAAGGGGCTTCAGCTCAGGCCGTGGTCCTTAGTGGCCCTTTGGAGCATCCCACGACTCCAGGCCTGTGCCTGCCTCCATTCTCCTCTCCTGTCACTGGCAGAGAGGCAATGGTACCACAGAAAGCAATTGCAGAGAAATTGCATTTTGCCTCTCCTGAGAAAAGCCCATGCCTTTTGTGACTCACACAAAGAGCCACTTCCATGGGTATCGGGGTGATTTCCAAGAATCTCCTGCCATTTTACAGGGTTTCCCCTCAGACCCCTTTCTTGCAGGTGACATTTTGTACCGCTGGCCACTTGAAGGGATTCCTTAATTTACAAATCTGGGATTACAGTAACGTTTGATAGAAGAAGGAAGCTCAGGCATGGCTTACAGGCAGATGTAAATTGAACAAGAGCAGGACCTGGTCTGAGTCTTTACTTTAGCTACACATCATCCCCTCAGCACCACCACGAGTCAATCCTGTGAACGTGAGCTCACAAAGAGGAGCTGAATTGTCTCCGTGACACTGAGCCGTGGCTGAGGCTGGGAAAGGACAGAAATCCTGATCCTCCACTGCTGCTCTAACCATTGGGACCATCCCTGTGAAAACTGCCACCTGATCTTCCTGCCTCACTCTCTTCTCTTGCACACAAGTCAGGAAAGTCTGTTCAAGTCAAATCAAATCAAATCAAAATAGAAACCAAAACCTGAGCAATTTGCTTTTACTGCAGCGTAGTGCACGTAAAGGTGACTGTGCAGTAACTCATGGTTACAGCTCTCGAACTGTGATGAAATAAAACCAAAGGGCATTTCCCAAAAGGACCCCAGTCCATCCAGCTGCAGCTCATAAGCTTGAGAGCAGCTGATAAAATAAGCACTAAGAAAGCCAGAATTTGAGTGATGTAGCCACCTCCAAAAGCATTTGTTCCTAGAAATGCATCTGGGAAGTATCTTTCTCCCCCAGTGCATCGCCTTCCTCAAAGAAGGTAGGAGGAAAACATGCCTCACCTTAGAATACTGTATTTTACTAGGAACACTAGCTGGATTTCTATAGGATTGGATCATTCCCTCTCCAGAGCGATGCCATCTCACACTCTCTGCTCAGTGATCTGTGCCAGAGTCTGCTGGCAAAGGCACCTGACAGGCTTGTTCCTGCTTGTGGGGCTGAATAAGTTCATTAGGCTTGCAAGGGAGAACAAGCTCAAATAAAGTGCACACATCACTGTGCCCTGCCTTAATTAAAATATATGATCACCAAACAGCTGACAACCAAAACACTGCCCACACAAAGGAGGCACACATGTCCCTCAGCTAACAATGCTTTCTTTTCCGTCAAAACTTCTCAGGCAAGGTATTTTGTTGGTGGGTTTGAGGTTTATTTTTTGGGAGGGGCATAAGAGGCTGCACCATGGAACTGGGTCTCATAAGTTTCTGAATGTGTTTCAGAAAGCACTTGAAATACCAAGGTATTCAAGATAATAATTGGAAAAGATGTTTATCTTTTAGTGACTTGATGACATTTTTTCAATCAAGATTTTGCAAAATACAATACAAGCACTGACCATTTTTTCTGCTATTTCCCATTTTTGTAGCTGATGGCAACATTCAAACAAATCTAAAAGATTTATACCTCGGAAAGAAATATAAGCATCTAATTATACAGGTTTCTCTCCAGAAGGGAGAAAAAATGTCAGTCCTGTGCTGCACTTTTAATTTTGCCAGACCTCAAGTAATGAACATTTGCCATGGGTGTTTCAACACTGCTCTGCCCACTAAGTGTTCCAGAATATATGATCCAGGCTTCCTTCTGACAGCTAACTAATTGATTCTCAGAGAGAACCAGCTTTCCAAAGGTGAGGAAAAATTATTTATGCAATCATTTTTTGTCACAGCAAGCACAGCTTTAAAGGAAATAAAAATTTTACTTGGAATATGATAAGAAAAAGCATTTCAGCAAGCAGGATTGAGCTGGCTTGTGTCGCTTCTGAGAAGAAAAATATATGATTTTTTTTTTACTTTGTTCTATTACTTGTGATGTAGAGGGTTTAGATTTAAGGTTATCTTTTTTATGTCCACTTTTATCACCAACCTTTCCAATGATCTTGTTCATTTTGGCTGCAGAAACTGGGGCACATAATGTTATGCCATTTGCAACCCATTACGGAATGTTGTTCCAATGACTTGCAATCGAGTGCAATATAAAGCTGTTTATAAGGCAGTTACTTGAGTACAGAGTTTAACATAACTAAAAGATATTGAAAAGAAAGGCTCCCAGAGCCATCGTATTTTTATTTGCTCATAAAACTATTTTGGAACTTTCATACTCAAGCATAAATTTAAGCCAAATTAAAGTGCTGAAATGTTTACTGAGAGTCGTATTTTAGGAACAAGTAACTTCAAAAGTATTAAGAAAACAAAAACTGGGATCTGAAGGCATACCTCTGCACAGGACAGCAAAACTCAAACAGGATGGTTTAGCTGGAAAACAGTGTGTTACTCAAAGTGAGAAGTAATGAATAACCCTCTTATGAAGGTGCTTTACATGCTCAAATCCCATCAAACACAAGAGGCTGAGACACACGTCCAAGTCCCCTTTGAACATCAGGAAAAACTCTAAATCAAGTGTACATTTCCTTAAAAGGGGCAGGTCTTTGGGAGGTAAAAATAGTTGGGCTTCGCTAATTTAAGTCCAGGACTTGAAAGTGTTTTGCAAGTAGTCTGGGCTCAGCAGTGCTCCTGGGAAGTGAAGGTGTTATTGTATCCTTTTTATAGAGGCTGTGCAGGAAGTGGATTTTTGCTCTCACATTTTGAAACATCAACCATGAGGTAGAAACAATTTTGAAGCACATCTGTCCTTAATGGAGTTTTAGGTCAGCTGCTGCTGCTGGAGCGCTGAAGCATTAGTCTGATTCAGCACAGGAATTTCTGCAGTCCCAAAACTGAGGGGAGAGAGGTTAAAGGCCATCACAAAGACTGGGGAGCAAATCCTGCTCCATCACACCATGAGTGCTGTGTGGTTACTGACACCCCTGATCCAAAGGGAAAATCCTTCTGTCATGGACCCCTGTATGAGCAACCAGGAGCAGATGCTGAGGGGCCAGCAGAGCACCTGATCCCAGATTATTCCAGGCAGAGGCTGCCCAGGGCCAGGACAACCATTGCCCTGCTGGAGCAGCCCTTTGGGGCAGGATCAGAGGCTGAGCTGCGTGGGAGGGGACAGCAGCTGCCCCGAGGAGCTCTGTGGTGGCATTTGCCAGTTTCATTGCTTTCCACATCTTCTGCTGGTTTGCATTACTGCAAAAAGGCAGCATAAAGTGGAAAAAGCACGTGTTTTCAGAGTTCTGACAGTTTATACAGTGTGCCATGTAAGACAGCCCAACTATTTTCCTTTTCTGAAAAAAAGATTCCCCTGAGCAAACCTTAATTCCCAGTTCCAAACTGACTGGCAATTAGGAGTAGATGAGTACTCCACGCTCCATCACAATACAGTTACAACTATTTAAAAACCAATTAATTTCTTTCTAACTTTCCCATCAAGCTGTAAAGTTCCAGTTGGCAAGGATTTTTACTTTGATTTTGAATTCCTGCTTGGAAGATTAACTGAAAATGGATTTGGCTCGAACAGCTGCACCGAACATATTTTGTTTTATTTTGTTGCCATCTCAAATAACAATACTTAGCACTCTTCATCTTCAAAGCATTATACAAACATTGAGTCACATCCCCTCACAACAATCTCGTGACATCACCTTCTGTGAAGAAAATCATTCTCATTGCAAAGAGGTGGAGAAGCAGCAAGAGATCCACAATTTGTGCAGGGTCACAGGAAGAGCCCTTGGCTGAGGCAGATGGAAGAGCCAGGGGCTCCCAGGCCCCTTCTTTAGGGTCCTCACGTTATCAACCTCCACTTCTGCAGAGGTGGGGGCTGCTTTGGGGTGGGGTTTTCTTTCCTTTTTTACTTTTTCAGCTCTGTTCATCTCAGGATACAGCCATGGTAGCCAGTTGTGCATGTAGCAGCTTGCAGGGGCTCGTGCCACTACCTGCCCTGCCACCTGAAATCGAGCATGCACGGCTGGGTCCAGGGTAGGGAATTCCCTTTTCCCTCACTGAATAAATGGTATTTTGGGCATGGTCCTATGCAAGTGTCTCTCTGCCCTCGAGTCACTGAGGCCCGTGGATGTGGCTACATCCAGCAGGGAAGGAAGATGATCTTTGTCTTCAGCCACACTCAAGTCTGATCAAATTGTGATCCCTGAAGAGTTCACAGCCTGTGGGGGAAAGCAGTGCCAGGGCCAGCACTTAATCCCTGAGTGCAGTTTACTCAAGGCTCACATATTGCACACGTGGCCCATGGCCTAAATTAGGAAGCTCAGGTTGTTCTGAGCCCTCTGGAGAAAGGTGCCTCCTTTCAGGGGGTAACTCAGACACCTTCATTTAGGCTCTGCTGACGACAGAGAGCGCCTGTGCTCCTAAATTAGACATCTAAATCAGCAGTCTGTGTAAAGCAAAGTCGTGTGAATATATCCCTATAAATACATATTCTCTGCAGTGCCAACTCCCAGAAAGTGAGTAAACGTCAGACATGTCAAGCACAGAGCTGTCAGGGTTTCTTTTCCTGAAGAAAACTGACAAAACACCCCCCATGCTATTTGTGGTCCTTTGCATGTCTTGGTTTGTTTCCCTCCTTATTTAGCTTCTTCCTAAATATCTAAGGAGATTTTTCAGAGTGAAAGAATTGGATTATTCCCTACAAAACTACATTACCTAGAGGGCCCCTTTCCAAAGCATTCCGAGGCACAAGCAAGGGAACTGCTCCTTCTGAGGCATGACAGGTATGTGGTGACAAAATCTAGGCTTTGCTGAATTTATGCCTCTGTGAGGTCCAACACCCTTGTTTGTGGACTGGGAGGCACTGGGAAGAGCTGGCACCAGGAGGCTGAATCATTCCCAGGCCCACTACTCCTGCACAGCAGCTTTTAACAAATTATTTCACCTTCATCCTGCTAGGAGGTGCCCTCCATCTCAGCAAGCACTGCCAGGTGCTTCCTCTATTAAATCCTAGTGCCAGTTTTTGAGTGCAAACTGCTCACAGAATTCCCAAAACCAGCTGAATTGGTACTGCCTCGAGTGCAGGAAATTCCAGACAGGAAGAGGGTCCTTCAACTAAGAAAGCTGGATCCAGTGAACCTGAATGCAGAAGGACTAATGAAATTGTCCAGAATCTCACTAGAGATAAGGGCACCCTTGCCACTCTTCTCAGCATAGATAATCTTTCTCTGGTATCTCAAACCAAAAGAAAACAACCACAAATAAACCCACCAGTGATATGCAGCTTTCCAAGTGGCAAGTCTGACTCCAGAGGTGAACACTGTGGCAGCACTGACCCAGCTCATGTCTTCTGCAGCACTTTCTGCAGAAAGTGCTGCACTTTTTTTTTTAAGCTCCCCACAGGGAGCCATTATGGCCTTTCTATCACTGGGGTAGTAGGAACACATAAAGACACCAAGAGCACATAAAAAACGCACAAGGACAGAAAGAGGATGCAGCTGAAAGAATTTTTGAGAACTTCCTCTCCATAACAACCCCCAATTGATGGCTTTTGTTTTATTCTGGATCCCCTTTGTTCCTTCTGAGACTGAAACACACACAGGGACTGAAATGAACCCATTGTACTCACTACAAGTCTGTAAAATAATCATTTCCCCATATTTATCATCCATCTCTATACATTCTGGTTGCAGAATGGCAAAACACTGCACAATAATCTCTGTGATGGAAGAAGCAAGGACAAAATCTTGTGCTGTTCCTCCTGGACATGCTTATGTGCAGTGAATTAAATGGCACAGAAAGATGAGTTTAAAATTGGTATTTCTCATTGTGCCATATTGCCACTGAAGTTTACAGGGTAACAACAATGGCAGCTGAATCAGGTTCCCACTGGGATTTCAACAAGTGACATGAGACCTTACACGAAGCACTATTGAAGTTTCAGACACTGTTTCATACCAGAACAGTGTTTTATACAAGCTTCACTTCACAGGAGCAACACTTTCTTCAGGTATAATGAAGTGATGATCTGTGGAACAAAAAGGAAGAATGGTAACCAGATACCAAAGGCCTGTATGTATTTGTTACTTCAAAGTGAAACACAGTGCAGACTGCAAGGGGGAAAGGTTCAGTAAAAGCAGTTTCAGCAGAGGAATTTAAAATTGTTCACATATTCCTTGGAAAGAATCCACGGCACTTTCATCTGGTAAGAGTGGTGCTGTGTTAAAAGTTGTGTCATCTGCAAGAGCAAGAAAATAATAATCTAGCTAACACTTGATTCTGAACCAGTTGACTTGTCCAAGAGCAAACAAAGCAGCATGAGAAGAACAGGAGAAAAAACACACCCTGAGCAGTCTAGGGTCAAGAGGAAGTTTTGTGGACTGTAACAGCACAGATCCCCTCTCCTAAGAAACAGCTTTTATTCCAAATGGCTCCTGAAAAGCACTTTTATGAAAATTCCATTGCTAGAAAAATAAACGAGGAGGCAGAATGACCACCATAAATATAAAAATAAAGAGTAAAAATACAAACATGTATATGATATATATATAAAAATATAAATATAGACAGAGAATGAAATGTTCTCAGTTAAGGCTGAGACACCATACAAAGAAAATGTGATGTTCTTGCCAACTATGGACAGAAAAAGCCCAGCAATTGTGGCCATTAAAGATTTATAGGAGATTCCTGTAAAAAGCAAGAGGCAAAAACTCAGAAGCCACCAAAGCCATTTCATTACACAGGCCAACTTAATTAATTTGTTCAATTTGCTTCTCTTCCATGCCAGGGTGTAAACACAGGGTGGGAAGCAGGAGGCTAGAGGTGATGGGAAGGAAGCTCATTAGGAAGCAGTAAAGAAGGAAGAGACACCAGAAAATGGATGCTAGCTCATTGGGAGAATTTCCAAAAATGCCATTTGTCTTCATGACACAGAGGCAGAGAGCTCAGCGGGCCCGTGCACGGCTGGGCTTGCAGGGACCTCTGGCTCCTGCTGGCCTCTGACCCCAGTGCTCAATCAAGGCAACACTGAGCTGTGCACGGGGCCACGCTGGAGTGTCTGCTGAGCAGAGTCCTTACAGGTTACAAGCCAAACCAGAGTCCAAAGAGACACCCCAGACACCAGACACCTGATTTCAGCAGGCTGCACATCACCAGTGCCAGTGCCGAAAATTGAAAATCCAAGCTCATGCACAGCTTGGCCTCTGCCCAGCCCCGCCTGACACGTCACCCACAGAGCTCTCTGCTACTCCATGCCTGTGTGATGTGTGGATGTTACTCTCTGAAGGAGCATTCTAGACTCCCATGCTAGGCTGGACTTAAATGCTCTTGAACTGGAACCATTTACCAGGCAAAAATTTTACTTCTGCATAGAAACTCATTTCCTCTGAGCAGGAATTCAGAGGAAGGCAGCTCCCCTTTAGGGGGGATCCAGACATCGAGCCAGCAGTCTTCTGGAGGAATCTCCATGAGCCACATCCCATAAATAAGTCAGGCTCAATTATTTTATATCAAAACAATATCTTAGCTTTAATGAGTGCAACTGCCAATACAGAGAGCCCCACATTATGAATCGCTATTTTCTCCTTCCCAGCACTTTCTAATTTCCTGCTAAGGAGGCAGTGGAATGAGGTCATTAATCTGAATTAGGAATACCCTGACCTGCTCTGCACTTTATCTGCTAACATTTTCTGGCACAGCAGTGTTGGATGGGATTCTGTATGTGAGACAAGAGGGGGAGGTGAGAAATGTAGGTCCTGCTTTTAAATAACCTCAGGAGAGGTGTGTTTTTACTAGCAAACTCTTAAATGTAAAAGCAGCACAGGCTTCTCTGTCTTGCAGCATCACAGGAAATGTGTTGAGCAGACAACAGATAACATGTTCTTTAAATGAACTAGCATGGGGACTTTTCTACTTTTCCTTCAAATGAAATATTGGAATATTATTGAAAATACACCAATGAATGAGATCGCAAAACAAACATAAATAGAAATATAAGGTATTAAAATAGAAAAAGAGTACAATTAATAACAATGCTCAGAAAATTAATGAAAACACTGGTCCATTTATAATGCAGCTTCCCTCACCTGGGAGCCCAAAGGCTCTGACAAAAGACAGGTCACGCTGGGGCTGTGTCTTCCAAGCAGAATTGCACAAAGACACAAACATGATACAGCCCAAGCGGTCTAATATCTGAAAACACCTATGCACTCAAGCCTTGCTTTTCTTTTTTATTATTATTTTTATGGGACTAAAACAGAAAGTGCAAGCTGTAGTCACAGAGTGCATTCCCATTGTGAGTGGCACAGGACAGGCTCAGAGCAACAAAAATACACAGCCAGGATTGAGATCTCAGTGCTGTCCAGACCCATTGCCAGCTGTTTTACAAAGGAATGCACCTCCCTCGAAATAACTTTCCACAAATGGATAATCCCTGCAAAGTCAGTGGGAGTTTTCCACGGGATTTAAACTGCTCATGGAAAGGAGAATTTCCAGCAGCAGATCATAAGGGAGGTCTCCCGAGTTTCCAGGGCTCCTCTATTAGGACTGAGCCTAATTCAGAGCATGGATTCACAAAGGCCATGCCTGCAATGGTGAATATCCATCACCTGGGACTCAGCATCCTCAACAGCAGCAGCACCACAGGAAGCTTTGGCTGAAGATATGGAAGAAATGCTGCACACACATCTAATCCAGCAGAACACAGCCAATTCTCACTACAAATTACTCAATAATTATTCTCCAGTCCCTCTATATATTTGAGAAGCCAAGAAAATTAAAAGCCAATAGTAAAACTTCCCCCCCCACACACATATTTATTTGCTAAAATCCTAATTTTTTCCTGCCTATGGCTGTTTTACTAAGCCAAAATCCCTTCAGCATTTAGTTGTACTTAGAGCTAAGTGATCTTTCCTCTGCCTCAAACCTCTGGCTCCCAGGCACATCTTTTATCAGGGTTGGATAACATGATAAGCTGTTATATCTCATAGGGCAAACATTTTTCAGCTCTGTGAACCTCGTTGCTAAACACATACTTAGGCAGACTAGAAATTAGACCCAGGGAAGCTAATTAAGGCAGAAGACAAAGCTTTTCAGTCGTTCAGATTTTTGTGCTTGTTATTTGTTGGCTGTGCCTTGACTTTTCTCAAGAAGGAGACAATCAGCTCATTTCAGTCTCTTCTCAGCCTGCTGATATGACAGAGAAGAGGAAGAAAAGCTAATGCTATGCTCCTGAAGCTGACAGGTATCAAGAAATAGATTTGAAACTTTGAGGCTAAGATCCCTCCAATTTCTGTACAACAGATTCTCTCCAAACCAGCAGTGCTGTGGTGTCCCCCTCCCTCATCCCTGCACAGCACACAGCAAGAGAACATGAGATGAAATGCTCGTGCTGGAAACAAGATAAGCATTGACAGGTGAGCTGATTTCTTCCCTTACTTGATGTAAAGAAGTTTTACAGGAACATCAGAGTTTTCCATGCAAACAGATCACAAAAAATACAACATACAGTCTAGAGAACCAATTTTTTCTGTTTTTGTTAACATGTGACACTCACAGTAGGTAGGATGGAGCTGGAGAAAATGCAAACTATCTATATAGCTTCCTACCATTCCCAGTCCTGCTACCTTTGTCCCATCTCCTGTTCTTGTTACCAGAACACATGTATTCCCATATAACTCCTCGACTTAAAAATACATTTGGTGCTGTAAAAAAAAAATTACAGAGGGCAAAGGGCTGAGAGCTCCTGTCTTGATTGATTTCATTTATCTTTTAAATATATATGCTAGTATAAGAGCTAAAAAGAGCAAGGTAGCCTTTAAAAGTGTGGGTGGGCCCAGAAAGAAGCTCTCTGCTGCCTTTTCAGCTCTGACTTCCTTTTATTGCAGAGAAAGAACTGCAAACTGCAGAGCTGATGACCTGTGGTTTGACAACTGCTTTAGGACCAGGAAACCACTTGCTCTACACTGGACAGGCACTGGTTCACTTTATTTTTTTTCCCTATTTTCAGCCTTTGACCATAAAAAAAATTATTACATTTTGGCAAACAGTTAAGAGTGCAGGAATTGCTGGTCAGCAGTCCTGCTGTCTCAGCATCCTGCCTCTGCCAGCAGCTTTCAGGAAACCCATCTCTTTTTTGGGTGAACTTCACAGGTTCCTGCTGTCCCCAGGGCCCACCCAGACACTCCCTCATGGCTCTGCCCCCATGGTTGAGGACATCAAACAGCCCTTCCTTAACTCTGAAGATGCTCCATCAACCTCTTTCATTGCACACTACCAACCTTGGAGGAATGGCATTGATTCTCAAGGAAAACCCCAAGATTTTTCCACTGACATTCCACCCCTGAGCAGCCCTTCTGTCCTATAGGTGGGTCAATACACATTAAAAACAATTAATTCTATCCCCAAATTAATTCCTTGTCCCATTTGACTTGTGACACAAACAGGTAAATCCTAAACTATATTTCCAAATCCCAGTAAAGCTGAAACATTCTAACACTTTTTTTTTTCTCTCCTTCCACTGCCATCCAGTTTTTCCAAAGGAAACAGAGCAGCTCTTTTCATGAGCTTTTTGAGAATTTTGGAGGCTGACACTCAGCCATGCAGCAATTCCTAGAAAAAGGAAAGCAGAACAACTGAACATTTGAACTCCCACAAATAACCTCCACGATGATTTTCCACATGACCTAGAAGAATTATTTTTAGACCCAGAAAAGTAGCTTTATTCTCTATTTCCATTTAGTCCTTGCAAAGTTGGAAAGGACATTGAGTAAGGATGAGTATGATTATTTCTCCGTGATGCGGATTCCCTTGGAAAAGCAGTAATTCCTAGAAGTACCAGCCATGAGGAAGACAGGCTGTTCTAAGCACGGTGTAAGTCATGGTGAGAGCTTCTTCCTCCCGAGGATTTGCAACCAAAGCAGGCAAAACAGAGCAAACAAAAGATGAGGAGTTTGTTTTGAGGGCTGGGGATCTTCCCTAGCTCCCGTTTTGCTGCAGTTTTGTGTGAGATGGGACAAGCCAACACCCCCTCTACACTTCAGAGTCTCTTTCTAGGCAGAAATGCCTCCACTACCTTGCCATGAATTGAGAGACTTTGGCAAAAGCTCTCAACTGCCCTTTTCCACCTAAGACCCAACAGGCAACTTCCTTCCATCCATCCCTGACTCCTGCTTTCCACTCTCCAAGGTCTGGGGGTACCAGGTGCCACTGGGTGGTCACAGGAGAGGCTCAGTGGTGCAAACCAGACCCCCCCCATTTCCAGTTTTGACATCCCCACAAGAGTAAGGGTATTTCCACAGCATCCCTGCTCTCTTCATTTCTCAGTGAATACATGTTGCTCAAAAGCCCAGCAAACAAAAAATGCTCGTGTTCACCTGGCAGGACCCCACAAGACCCTGGCTCCCATAGACCCCTCAGTGAGTGCAGTGCTGAGGGCAGGTACAGAATGTGCTGCTTTGCACCATGCAGTGACATTTCCCACACAAATTCACCTGATTTGCCAATTTCTTACTTATTTCTGCAGCCTGAGGACAAGCAGCAGCCAAAGCCAAATGCTGTGCAAGCATATTTTTCTGTATGAATTACACAGAACTTTCATTTGCATGCCACAGGAAATGAAGCCATAAGTTCTATTTGCTGTAAAAGCCCATTACATACATCATATTAAAGACTAACACAAACTCTGATGAACTCAACTAAAATGCATCTCAGCAAATGGTTGTGGAGAAGCTGAGCTCTGTTTGAAATCCATGAAAATTAAGGAGATGCATCATGGTTAAAATAGATTTGGGATTCAGTGCAGGGTTCCCAGCACAGGTGAGAACCAGGACCTGGTTCATGTCTGGTTTCCTCCTTAATATTAAAAGTCCATCAAAACCTCCCATAGCACTTATACCCCTATTTGCCAAATTAAACTGGTCTATGCAGACCTTTTGGTGCTGTGCAAGGCTGCAGGTAAAAAACCTTGACTTAGGAAATGCTTCCCTTCAAAGCTTTCCCATCTGCAGTGTCTCTCTCCTGCAATATCCAGTTGAGACATCAATAACAACATGGATACAAGTTCAGACTGAAAACTGGAGAGATTTTTAAAGTAAAAAGGTATTCCATGAGAATAATCCTTTTTAAGGAACCACTGAAAAGCTGCTGTGAGAACCATACAACTTACAGTGAATCAAAAGAAGAAATTCCAATTAGAGAATTCATAGTTTAAGAATTTTGTACAGTGATTTTTACTTTGTGGTCTCATAGAAACTTTTGAGATTTTGTATGTGTCACATGTTGGTTATTTATCAACGTGTGACATGCTATGCTACCTATTTTAAGGACATTGTATTAATTAATGTTGTTTAGAGGCTATCTTGGTTTTACCCACATTTTATGTGTAGAAGAGTTAAATGACAGACTGTAGGAATGTTACAGGAGGTACCTGTGCCTCTCTCCCTTTGTGCAGGGCATAGCCCAAGCTCCAGGACAATGCAGAAATTAATTTACTGTGAAAACACAACCAAGAATAGTCCCAGAGCAGACAAGGCAAAACTGCCTTATTGTCCCTTTTTTCTTTGCCTCTTTCCCTGCTCAGGCCTGCTCTGGAGAAAAGGAAAATCTGCTTCCTGTAAGCCCTGGTCATGTGTACATGCCATCAGACCCTTGCTCTGGGCACAAAGTTCTTACATTTTTGGGGAGACAGGCCATGAATCTCCTCCTTCCAATGAGAACCACATAAGGATGAATTTGTATTTTGCTGCTCTTTCAGTCTGCGAATATAACAAAACAATTTAATCTGCTTTTTTTTTGTTTTGTTTTGTTTTAATAGCAGAGATCATCATCATCATCAAGAGGTCAGAATTGAGAGAGACTTTTTTTTCCTTCCCTCCAGGTTTTGCTCCTTTCTGTCCCTCAATGAATGAAGACTCTGATGCTGCAGAATTAGAAATTTAGCCATAATTCAAGCAATCACACTACATCTCCACGAGTGTGCAGGGTCAGTGTGCCAGGTCTTGTTTGCTTAGGTGGCTGCCATCATTATCTGATTTCTTTCCCTCCGTGGGTCATGGCTGTGCTGAGAAGCACATTCCATTTATACAAATAGCATTTCAGTGCTTTAATTAAAATGCAGCATAATCACCAACAATTGAACAGCCATCACTGAGGCACAAGGCAGAACAGCTTGGCACATACAAGCCACAGAATTAAGGCTGGGGACGATTTTCATTTGTTTCCTTATTAAGGAACATAAATGAAGCCTTATATTATTTGAAGATGCTTAGAGAATATAGGTATGAGCACTTGGTGGGTTAATCACTTCCAGACAGAAGACTATTGGTAATTTCTTTAATTACAGTACAACTAATCAAACACAGAAAACTCAAAAGAATTGGCTGGTTCCTATGGATTAGACTGCAGGGGTCCCATCTAATTTCAGCGACTTAACCCATGATTTCCAGTAATGTATTTCTACTCCAACTCCAGAACAAAACCCAAAGCTGCATAGCAGATGGTGAGGTTGCCATACCAGGTTCTGTATTTTTATTTAATACAGCCACAGCTGAGGTTTGCTGGGAAGAGAACATTAATAATCAAGTGAACTGATCGAATGTGGCTCTTGCTATGGAGTCAGGATAATCAGGTTAAACTTGCTGCAAAAAGCTAAGTTCACAAACCCATAAAAGTCATCTAATTGCAACCTTTGTTCAAAAGAGCAAATACAACTGCCAAAGCAAATACAAGTGTATAAACTGCTGCCTTTGTCTGCATTAGTGTTTAAGACTGGAATTTTTCTTTATATTGCAACTTAATTACATTTATTTAAGGAGTTTCAATGTAATAATAATTTACTGCCATTACCTTAATATTTTCCTGAATTGCCTAATTTTCTATTTGTTTTTTACATGCACTTTTCATATTTTTAAAAGCCTTTTATAAAATTAAGATGTTTATGTCTGGCTGATTCTGACATAAAAATAGAATGAGCTCAGTGAGTCAGAAATCAGCTCTTTCTAAAGAAGACCTAAAGAATCTTAAATGTATTCACAGTGACACATGGAATAATAATTATTTTTACATGGGCTGTGATGGGGAAGGTAATAGAGTATATTACAATGCATGAAAATAATAACCTGTCTTTAATCCAACATATGGTTTTCATAAAAGATGAGCTTTAAGTACAGACTAAGCAGAGGGGGAGAAAAAAAGGAAGGCCAGTGAGTTAACACAGGCACAGACAATTTACTACCTTAGTATTAATAGAGAAAGGAAAATATCTTTCTGGCAGAGTCTATTCACACAAGAATGAAAAGATAAATTTCAGGGAAATTCCCTTCATCAAATACAGCAGTTGGAAAGAATGTAAGTGCAATCCTTTGCTTCCCCATCTTAAAACAGAAAGGGATTGCCCAAAGAGTTTGAGACACCTCTGGATTTTTGCAGCTGATTTGTAATATGCACTTCTGCATCTTGATTCTCCAGAGAACTTAGTATCCTCCTGCTAAATCTCATTTATAGTCCAGCCAATTCTCACCTTGAATTTTCTAGGAGCCTTCTGACCTCAGGTGCACAGAGTTAATTCTTCCTCATAATTTATCTTATCCTTCTTTCCAGCTAATTCAATTACTGCTTGATTAGTGACACAAGACAAAGGAGAAAATAAACCTGCGCTATTATAATGAACAGAGCCAGGGAATTCTCCTGCAGGTTTCCATGAGAGGCCTGTTCAGCAGGGCACAGTGACATGAGGAATGACCAGGGGACCCCTGTGCCACCCTCCAGAGTGGCCCTGAGGCCACAGGACAGGTCATACACCACTGTGTTCACTGAGGCAGTGCTATGGGATCCAGGCTCCTTCCTCTCTGTGTAATTAAGAGGAAGTGCAATTTCCCTGAATTCCGTTCAAATTAAAAATAGTAAGAATGACACTTGATTATCTCAATAGGAAAATAAAGACACCAGTGCCTTGGTGAAGGGTAGGAGTGGTGTAAGTCACAGAGCTGACAGCTAACTGGGAGATTTGCTTATCCAGAAATGCTGGTTTGGAGTTATCCAGGGAAAGATGCAGCCCTGCATCCCAATGCTGGATACTCTCTGGGCAGCAAAGCCCAGAAGTAACGAATGATTTGCTGCACGTGCCCTCACAAGGAGCTTTGCTTACTAGAGGAAGCTTTAATCAAATACTCAGAGGGTTCCCCAAATGCTTGAGCAGATACTCCAGCACGCTGCTCCTCCTCCTACCTGCTCACTTAGCAGCATTTGCTCCCTGTGCTCTGAAAACACTTCCCTTTGCTTTGGCTGTAGCCAGAGAGGATATGAGAGGGAAGTCAAGGCAAATTCTGCTCGTCCCAGAGCTCCAGGGAGTGCTCCTGCTGCAGTTTGTTAAACTACACTGTTAACAGCCCTGCTTTAACAGCCCTGCTCACCCTCTGCTCCAGAGCTGCTCTAAAGTCTGTGCAGATGGGAAAATATTTTCCTCCTTCCCATCTCCTCCAGCTGGAAGAGGATTGCTCCTCTATAAATCCCCGTGAGTGACAGAACCTTGTGCTGCTGCAGCACCAGAGACGTGACACTGCACCTTGTGAGGGAAAACTGCACGGGCTGGAGAAGGTTAACGGGCTGTATGGAGCTCTACTGAGATCAATGTGTTTGCCACACAAAACACAGAGTATGAAGAACATTAAAAAAGACATCATTTCCCACCATGTCAAATTGCTACCCAAAAGCAGAGGTTTTAGCATTCTCCTAACTGGCCTTATAACAGCATAAATAGAATATTGTTATCTCCAGAGCAAAGCTCCAGAAGGTGATTTCAGATAAAGAGTAGCAGGGAAAACTGATGAACTCGACAAAAATAAACATTCTCTGAAGATGAAGATGTTTCTGCTAGCACAGATGGGTTACAGCAAAAACCACTTACAGCCAGAACAGAGATTCATGAAAATTATTTCACAGTGTTTGCCACAGCAGCCTCAGACATTGCAGGGATCTAAAAAGTGTCACCTGGTGTCATGCTTGGGCTCATATAAATACTCTGCTGGTGATAACTTCAAGAACCAGATAAATCTTATCCTTTGAGGAGACTTGAGCTCTAGAGTATGTTTCAAATGTAAAATTTTACACCCTGCCTCAATAAACTCAAGCAGCAATTCAAGATATTCTGAGTTCTCCAGTACCACTGCAGCTTCAGTTTTATTCTCCAGTGTTAACATATGCTTGGCTTGAAAACAGGGACTGCTTTAATCAAGGCTTATTTGACTATTGTACTTTTGGAATTATGAGATCACCAAAGGACCCAGCTTAGGATAATGATAGTGAACAGAATTACTTTGGCTTAACAGGAAAGTATAAATTATGTCCAAAGAGGATACATCCACCTTGTGCCAACTGGTTAAGCAGTGCTCCCACAGATGTTTCATACATACAAACTTCTCAAATCCTACCTTTTCATTCAAAAATGACCATAAAAATGAAGATGATTGCTTCACCCAGTGCCACAGACATCTTTTTCTTATTTCATTGAAGGTTTTGCAGCATGGTTTGGAGCAGTGCCCTCTTTGGTCAGCACACTGGAGCTGATCCTGTAATATTTACACCATGGGTGTTGGATGGAGTTTAGGCACTGGGTGTTCAGCTGCCACTGCCACATCCTTGGTGGGTGCAGGGGTAGAGCCCCCCTGCTCTTGGAGGCAAAACCACAACCAAACAAACAGCTCCATGTAAAGCAAGGACAAATTATTTGTTTTCCCCTGATCCACAGGAAGAGGGAAGTTTTCCAGGAAGCCCATAGCCAGTGACAGACTATTCAGTGCCTGCTCCTGCTGGCCAGCGCCGAGGGCACCACAGGATTTGGGACAGCCCTGACACCTCCACTGCTGGGCAGGGATCTCCCCCCAGCAGCACCCCATGTCTTATCCCTGCCCTCCAGGATGCTCTGCATGCCCCTCTCAGGCAGATGGCAGCTCCCAGAGCCAGGAGCTCAGGCACCAGTGGGAGGGAATTTGTTGAAGGTGCAGCATTTCCGAGCAAACGCGCATTCACGGCTCTCCCTGGAACAAGGCTTCCAGTATAGCTGTGGTCAGAATCTGCTCCAAAGGAAGCTGTGCTTATTTATATTCTGGAGACACATTTGAGCCCTTAGTATCTTGTTTTCCATACTCACTTTAACAAAGCATGCCTTTTCCAAGGCTTGCTAATGAGCCTAGCATACTTAGGGAAAAAATGTAAAATATACAAACAAACTCACTGTCAGATGGGTTTTTCCAAGACCTGGCCTGAAACTCAGAGAAATAAGAAATAAATGCTATGTCCCTCCAAACATCTTACAAACTCTGATGAAGAAAAAAACCCCAACCTTGATTTTTCGGCCAAATCTCCCAGCTGCTTTTGCAATTCATAACAGGTCTGGCTGAAAAGTTGGTTCATTTCTATAAATCCAGTTCCTTTTTGCAAAAAATGTTACTTTAATAACATCCAAATCCTGATTATTTCGTGCTTAAAAACTTTGTTAAAAGACAGTGCCTTTTCCTGCACTGCACTTTCACCCAACATACATAAAAGCACTTCTAAGTTTCTTTTGGAAAGAGTGCGTCCCTTCCAGAACCAGTGCTGTTACTCAGGGATTAGGATGGGTGAATTTGAAGAGAAAAATCCCAAATCAAGATAAAAAGATAGTATCTAAAATCCTGGAGATCAGTAAACCATCAAAATGTGCATGACACTAAATCTTCAAAAACCACATATGTTCAAAATGCAACTAATCGGTTGAACAATCAGTGCAAGCTCCAAACTGATAACATCACTCTGAACACCAGGATACTCAAATGTCATGTTTTGAAGGATATATTTCACTGGATTTCCTTGATTTCATCAATGATGATCAGCACTGGACTCTCAAGGATTCTTCTCCCTTCTTGCAGGTGTAACATTTTCAAGGATCCCCTTGCTACCCCACTGCCCTGGTTTCCTTGGGAAGTCATGAGTGGTGTGTATTTTGTGCCTGAACTGTTGGAAGAAGACACCAGAAAATATTTTTGCCATATATGCACACATTGTTCATGGAATTGTGTGCAAATACATCTGTGTATTTGACATCCGTGAGCTGTCATCTGCCTCACCTGAGCAAGCTCTACCCCACGAGTTCTGTCCTAACAAATGACACAAAAATAACCCTCTAGGCACCAAATGTGTTTCTCAGAAATGCATCTGCCAGCCTTGCCACAAAGCCTTTTTCCAAGCTCCATTACCCAAAATAGCTCTGAAGGATTTCCAAAAGGCCATCAAGACACAAAGCAACTTTCACATGTGGCTGGAAGCCTCTTGTTTCTCACCTACTACGTGACAGTGGAGGGGTCTGGGGAGGTTTGGACCAGATTAAGCCTTTGCTCCACACATGTACCAGAAGTCTCTGTGGAGCTGCATCCCATAATGTGCCTGGCACCAGACTCACAGAAGTAAATATTGTAATTTCTGAATTTCTGTAATTTTCTTGAAAGACGACACAACAGATCTTGGCCAGGGGCTCTCCAATGCCACAGCTCACAGGAAACACTGTTACCCCTCAAATAAATAATTAGTAGAATTTTGCTTAATGGAAATTCAGGAAACAAAAGATCATGCCAGCATCAGCAGGTTGTCCTTTGAAGAAGTTGCCTGCCAAAGTCAAAAACCAGTCACCTGAAATGGGATCAGCCAGCCAGAGATTGAGATGGAAAATCAGCTTTCTCAGATCAAGTTCTCCAGCTGGTCTTGGTGTGGAGAGAAGCACTTCTTGCTGTGCTCACTCTGAGCCACAGCCACTGTGCTCTTCCCTTACTGAGGCCAGCTCAGTAACCAAACCTGCAGAAACTCAAGGGAAACCAAAGGCAGCACAGGCTCTGCCATACAGCAAATCTTGCAAATGCCACACCAGGGGATGATCTGGACCCAGTGCCACCAAGAAATCACAGGCACCCAAAGAGTGACACAGCAGCAACCTGGAGCTCAAGTCTCCTTTCCTCAAAAGTCAGTCCTGTAGGACTTCAGGGAGCAGGGCTCCAAACCCTAATAGGCATTTTGAGAATTCCAGTTTGCTGCTCCAAAAACACACAGTTTGACCAGTCTGCTGTCAGAGCCGATTCCTACTAAAACAAACATTTAACATGTGCAAATACTAAAAGATGAATTTCCTGTTTGAACAGTCAGCACAACAGAACACTGCCAAAGGAATCATTGCAACATCTGTCAACGTAACCAACCAACTTCCAGCCAGAAATGAGGACAACCATGATCTGTCATCGAGAGCCAGAACCAATGCCCCAGCCTCCCTGCACCAAATTCCACATGGAGACAAACGGTGAGCTGAGCAGGATGGGGTGCAAGGCAGAGTTGCTGTGATCTCTTACCCTTCCCTTCCTACCCAAATAAGCCAATACTCAGCTTAGGAGTGGAAGTCCCTTTGGTACTTGCAAAGGAACCACCCTCCAGGCAGTGACAAATTCAAGACAGTTCTGTTCTCCCAAAAAAATCAGTTGCTTATGACCAGGTGCTGCTTCCCTCACACATCTCATTAACAGAGTTACAAGCCTGGCCAAACCTCCACATCAGACATGTAAAGGCATTGCAGTGATGGCAAAGACAAGTCATTAATACTGACAAGAAATTATGCTTCAAGTTTTTTTAAAGAAATATTTCTGAGGTCTTTGCTCATTTTCTAAGCAATCACACATTCCTGGTCACCCACAGGGAATCACTGATAACAACAAGGTTTCATTTCAGTGCTAAGGGAGAAGGTGCTGCTGCTGACAGCCCATTGCACAGGTGTGTGCTGGTCTCTGCAGTGTGTCCCAGTCCTCAGCATTTCCTTCCTGCATGAAACTGAAAGCTGTTTGTATGTGCAGTGGGACACTTCTAGCCATGAGAGATGTCACTTTATCAGAGGAAATCATGCTGATGTGGCTATGGGGGTTTTAACCTTTTTCAGGAGCCAGAAATTCCTCTACAGTCTGAGTGCCTAAAAAGTTATTACACTTGTGTGCAGAAAAGGTAAATGTTATCAGTTTTGCTTTTTAAATTATGCAGAAAAAGCAGAGGGAGCCAAATTAATGCAGTGTAATTTGCCCAGGCGGTTAAAGAATCCTCCAGTGCCAAAGAGGTGGCTTCTGGCCACAAGTGGCCAGAGGAAAATTTCCTTTGTGAACTTGCTGCCAGTGGAAAGCTGGTGGAGACTTCTGAGCCACTTCTTACTATTGTGGCACATGGAACATGCCAGGGAAAGACAAAAAAAAAACAAGAAAGAACAAAGAGTGTAGCAGAGCAGTTTCTGTTATCTCAATAGAAGCTGCTACAGAAAAGCTGCAGGAGCAAGAGAGCTTTGTCATTTTCCCTCCCAGGATACCTGCACAGAGCCTGAGGGAGAAAGGAGCTGCTGCCATCCCAGCCAGCTCGAATGCCTGGGATTTGTAAATGTGAACGGGGCCCTTAACTTCCAAAACCCTTCTTCCTGTTTCTATTTTAAACTAAAAGGAGCCACTCAGAACTTGAAGAAGAAGGCACAGCCCTAAAGCTGGAGCTTGGGGCATCTGAAGCAGCAGCAGAAAATGTTGTGCTTGCTGCTCTTTGTTACTCTGTTAACAAAATCTGTAATTTTGTTTTAAAATACAGAAAGTGGAAGTGGAAGAGGGGGGGGAAATTGGCACGATTGGCACAGCTCAAGTGAGACACCCAAGTCAATATATCAAACATTTCCAGTGCAATACTCTGTTTCCAGCTCACTTCCATACATTGTGGATGGGAGTTCCCCTCACTTCCTTTGGGATACCACCCCCAGACATAACCCAGCTCATTATCAAGAAGCTCCTCTCAATATCCAAGCTCAGTATTCTTTTTTCATTACTTTTATCTTACCAGTCTTGATTATACTTTCCCCCTTGTTCTAAATCACTCCTTTCTTGCTTGGATATATTAATGCTCTCCCTCTCAGTGATAATCAATGGAGCAGTTGCATTCAGAAAAACTCAAGATAAACTCAATTAATTAATAAGAAAAATTTGTAAATCACTGCCATACTCTCTTATTAGCCACTTCCCACTCCTGCACAACAGCAAACCCTGTCTTGAGAGTTTGGACTCAATTATTTGACCCAAAGTTTGGAGGATGAAGACCTAAATACATCTTTAAACACACAGAGCAGTTTCCTGAAGTGAGGCCACGCAGTTCGAAGCAGTTAAATCCAGCTGGCTGCATGATCCATACAGCTGTGGCTTCCCTCAGCTCTTAAATAAAATATTAGGGTGTGTTTCTATTGTTTGTTGGCTGTCATCAGCCCATCTTTCAGCTGACGGGGGTTAAAGGCTATGTAGATTCCTGGGACAGCTGTTTGGTAATTGTCACAGGCAGTTACTTGGTAACCCAGGAACAGCAATCTCAGGAGGTGGATTCTTGGTTGCTAAGCGATAAATTCAGGTAAAATAACCTTTTCCTGGATTTTATTGCAACTACAGGCTCCAACTGTATAGTCCTGTGCTTTTTTTTTTTTTTTTTTNAGGGATGGGATTATAAATTATTGCTGAATAACTTTTCTGGGATCTCATGCAGCATTCAGCATGGGTTAAATGAGGTGGCACTGTATTCTACTGCTATTTAAAAGGATAAATCCACAACAGGCTTCTACAGCACATTGCAGCGTGTGCTGCTCATTTGCTGGGTGCAGAAGAGTGATTTACACAACAAGCTGAGCAAAACAGAGAAAGGGGCAGGTGCTGCTCCAAAAAGGACTTGCTATTCCTAATTCCCTTTTTGGGGGTAGGAATTTTTTTTTTTATTACTTATTTTTAAGAAACTGCAACATGCAGGTTTGAGCTGAGATAGATGCTTTTGTGCCTAAGGCTCGCTGAGCAAAGCACTGCAGCCCCCACTGTCCTTGGCAGCATCGTAGGGGTCAAACTCCCACATGGACACAAAGTCCTTCAGCAGTTTCCTCGTGTGTGTGTCACAAGCAGGAGCTCAAACAGAACCTCAGCTTCAGTCTCAGCTCTCAGTGCTCTGTAATTTCTTCACCTATGAAACAGATACTGGCAAGACTTATTTTTCTGCATGGTAACCTTACTTATGAAAGCCTTAGAGGGTGAACTCCTCAATCTTCATTTTCAACAAAGATATTTTTATTGGTTGGTACCTTATCATTATTGAGTAATTCTCATGTCCATTTTCAAGGAAATGACAATAAATCAACACATGCCTTCCTCCAGAAGAGATGTGCAACCAGAATTTGGCTGAGTTGGCTGCACTAACCCCATCCTGCTGTTACAGAGCAGGGCAGACAAGGGCTGTGGTCAGGGCTGGGCTGCTGGATGCACAAGGAAGGGTCAGCACTGGCTCCAGGTGGAGCCTCCCAAAGGATCTGTGCAGCCACCCCCGTGTATCTCAGCCTGCAGCAGCACCCACCAAGGGCAGGTACCAGCCCAGTTCCCTTTTTAGGGGCCTCTGAGCAGCACACAGAAAATTCCATCCTAATTCCTCTAACATCCCATCTTGCTCTCCCTGTGGATCCACAGGAGAATGTTGGTCTCTGCCCCGGGACCATGCTGTCTATGCCACTTCATTTCCCAAACACAGCCGGACTTTGCAGAATTCTCTGATGTTCCTTTCAAGGGGAAGAAATCAAAAGTGTCCAGATCCTCACACAATAACCTGCAATCCGGGAACAATTAAGCTCTAAAGAGCTGTTGAGCTGACATCAGGAACCTTCAGGGAAGATTTCTGCAGCCAATTCTACAAAATCCCAGTGCCCAAGACCAATTCTTGCCTCACTGACAGGAACTTCACCGTGTTCAGACTCACCTTATTCCCTTGACTAGGAAGAAGTGAACTCCTCGAGCCACACTAAAAACCTAAGGACACCTCAGCTAGCTGAGGAACCCTCCTGTTTTATTAATAAAAGTTAAAGGAGTGAACAGAAATGGAGAATTGGTTTGAATGAGAAACACACTGATGTGTAACAAATCCTTTTGTCACAAAGATCACAGAACTGTTCCCCTTTCAATCACTACAAAAATTACTCTTAAGGAGAACGATCTGGGCTGTGTATATACAAAACCTGGAGAAAAATTACAGTTCCCAGTGAGACAAAAGGCACATTTTCCAGAGATAGTGGACTTCTGGTGAAGGAAGAAGCCCATTTGCTGATGTTTGCCCTCACACCTCGGGAAGATGGCTCTCTCCAGGATGAGCCAAGGTTTTGATCCTTACAGGCTGCTCAGGGAAAGGCTGATGGAGTGGTCGAGCCCTGGTTCTCAACTGAAAGGCCGGTGCAAGTTGTGCTTTCCCTCCTTTATGTGCCATATGGCAAGTGGAGGAGTCTGGCTGGGATTTCTTATTGATAATTTCAGCTTGATGCTCAATTTCTACAGCCCCAGGAACACAAAAGCTCTAAAGCTGCATTGTTGTTCAAGGTATTAGGTTTGTGTGCAAGCAGATAGAAAATACCACCTGATCTGGAAGAAGTCAGGTAAAATGACACACAGAGTCAATATTCAGTGAAAGACTGGGGTCTAAAGGCAGTGGAGGTCCAAGGAAGAATGGGCAGTGGCTTTCAAACACACAGAAAAGCACAGAAACAAAATCCAGTAGTTAGGACTGGCATAGGGAAGGGACGGGTCACATTTCACACTACAGATTGTAAAGGAAATACATATTTCAATACATCTCATTTCAAAGTGTGAAAATCAGATCAGATTAAATACAATAATATTCTATACCCATCTATAAACCACCCATACTAACCCATTTCACTGCTTCTTCAAAACAGGGGAAAGAAACTGTATCCAAATAAAAAGGCAAATTTTTATTTTGAACTGAGGCTGATCCAGCAGCTAGAGAGTCAATGAAACATTCCTGTTTGACTCCAGTGTGGTTTGGATCAGGCTCCTCATAAGAGAGAGTCTTGTACCAGGGAATTTTCTATTGCAGAAGGAGAACATCTCTGATTCTGTCTCAGAACTGTTTTTCTGTTCCTCAAAAATACTTTTTTGAGTAAGCAAGGTGCCATCTTTTGTGAGACGTTTTCAGGCAGCTTTGAATGCTGAGCAAAATTACTTTGATACAGAAATCTCACTGACAAATGTTTATTAAACATGTTTTGAAATGCTACAAAGACCTGTCTCAAGAATTAAGCACAATATTATATGTGCTATGCAGAAAAGAAACAAATGTCCATTTTTGCACAGTAAATATATCATCCTGTGCCTAGGAGTCATTTCTTCCCTTAAAATGGCATTATTTTCATTATATTCTTTATCCCTTTTTTTTTAGTGTTTCAGATGATAATTAAACTTTTAATAATTAACTATTATCTTCCTGAGAAGGCCAGGCCCTGTTCCTCTTTCCTTATTCCCCTGCTGCTTAGGCAGTATCCCTACCTAAAGCAGCAGGGATTAAACAAGCCACGACTTTTTGGGACCCAGGCAAATGGAGAGTAGAACAGAGAAGGCAAAGATTTTTAACTCACACAAACCTTAAAACAGCACCCTCCTTGCTTGTCATTTTTGTCCCTTGACAAGATCTCCAGAAAAAAAAAATTTTTTTGCATTTTCAGTCTCACAAAAACCATGGGTTCTCCAGCAACGAGGCAACGGAAAAAATCAATACTTGCCATGTACCATGTAACCAATAGAATAAGGGCAATGATTTATGTATGGATGGATGCAGACTGAATCAGCTGGGGCCTCAAACACAGGCACACACAGAAGGAGCGAGAGAGAAAGAGAGGTGTGGGGGTGAGCTGGACTGCAGTGATTATTCCTCCACTATGGCCAGATTTTTTTTGCTGCAGCAATAATCCCCCTCCCTGGCGCTGCAGGATGTAGAGGAAGGACTAGCAATGTGTGGAATATATGCTGGACCAGCTTTTCTCTTTTTGCCTCAGAATAATGATGCTGTGTTGAATATTGAGGTACAGTAAAAAAGGAAGAATGATACATGGGCTGCAGTCCTTCAGGCTTCCAGCTACCTCCACCCTAATAAAGAACAGCCCAGTGGGGCAACAAGAAATAGTTTAAAGAGAGTCAAATTATCAACAGGATAAAAATGTACCATCACTGCTTCATGACAAGGAAAAGCAGGAAGGGCTCACTGAAGAGAACTACTTATACCCCAGGAGTTTCTGCTGAGAATAGAGTTTTGTAAATTGGATTACCAGGGACACAGCACCGTAAGGTATTTAATGACTGTGGTAACTTTTAGGATATCTAATACTGCTGTTGCTTTAGAAACAAAAGCATCATGCTAAAGATTTACTTGTCTGTTTGTGTGATGTAGGCTAGCAGTAAACACTTATCCAAACTATATTCAATGTTTTGTTGCTGTACTGTTAATAAATAGCTCGTAGATGACTTTAAAGTGAGAGTAATTTGCTGCAGAAATGTCATACTATTTTATTAAAAATACCTCCTGTGTAGTTGTGCCAAGTGCTAAAATAATCCGTAACCATTCCTGCGATTCAGGCTGTATTTACATTTTGCAGAATCAGATGTTCATTCAGGACTTTCAATTTCCTAGTTTGCCATGAAGTAATCTTGCTATAATTAATATTTCTGCCACAATTACCGCTGATGATGGAATCAATTCTCTTTTCTTTCTATAACATTTAGACCTTGGTATTTTCAGTCTCTCTCTTGAAAGGCAAAATATTTCAGATAATGCTATAGAACAATAGGAGGCCACCAGTTACATGCACCAGTTAGGCAATGTTAGATCAATTAAAGCTTTAAGAATTGGGGGATGTTTGAAAGCCTTGAATTTTATAGATGTTTGGGAATTTACCAGGTCAGAATAGAATTGAAATAATTTCCATTCTGCCTTTCCACACCATATTATGACAATCTGCTCACAGGATTAATCACCAGCTACCAAACAATTGTGTTTTATGGCAAAAATATCAATGGATATAGGAACAAAATTTAATTTAAGTAAAAATAGTTTTTTTTTTCCTAAAGAATGTGGCTGCATGTCACCAGACTTTGCACTTGAATTATAAAAATTCAGAGTATTTTGCTTTGCTATTACTTAGCAATACTGTGCTTAGCATAACAGAGCATACACCTGTTTGGGCACAGCAAAAAAGCACGAAAATAAGGCCCTGAAAACAGAGTTGGTATTTGATTTCCCAGTCAGCTGACAATGGCAGACAACAATACATTTCAGAGAATGAAAGTATGAAACATGTTCTAAAGCAGAATAAGTATAAACAGCTCATTCTTAATTCAGTTAGAAAATCCTTCTGGTGGCAAACACTCAACAGCACTAACAACTATCTATCTGCTCCCAGATCCCTCATCCCTCTCTTTTTATTCATCCCACAGATTAGAATCTTGATCAATGCAAACATTTTAGAATTATGTTAGGATACAGTGCAGGACAAAGGTGCAGCCCATGAGCCAAACAAAGCACGAGAGATCACGACCCACAAGAGAAGACACCTTAGCAGCAACTTCTGCTGTAGAAATGAAATGATGCACACAATTCAAGGGGGTTTTCCCAAGTGCCCAAAGTCCTGGAACACAACAGGGGATGGAGAGGCTTACCTTGGAGCAATAATTGTAATCCTCCTCCTGCTTTGTCTCTCAATAAACAGAACAGAAACTCCACAGATGAGGATGGACTTCCTGGAGTCTAGTTCTGAGCTTCAGCCATCAGGCCATGGACCTGCACCCTTTGGAGGTGGAGAGGGAAGAGCACGGCAAGCTGGAACCCCCAAGGGAAGAACAGGACAGCAGGACAGGTACTGGGACACCACAGCACCAGGGCCAGGTGAGTTACACAAGCAAACAATGGTTTGGAGGCAGGGCTGTGGGAATTTGTGCTGAAAATTAATGAAAGCATTTTCCTTTCTCCTGGCCTGCACTGCTTGGATAACTTGAAGCACAAGGCTGTGCAGTTCAAATCCCTGAGCAAAGCCTCTTTTGGTGTCTGAACAGAGCAGCAGAGTTCATTTTAAAGCAACAACACACAGGTCCACGTTGCAGAAACAAAAGGAGGTGCTCTGTCACTCCTGCAGTCCTGCACTGCTCTCTCAGCTCAAAGGTTCTGAATGGCAAAGGAACTTCAGAAATTGAGCCAGAGTGCTACAATTAGGGAAAGATTACAGAAATTATTGAGTTTGCAATACAGAAAATTATCCTAATGTTTCACATGTACCAATAAATGACTGTTTCTAATCTAGCACGCGATGTTCTCTTTGCAAATCACCATTTGAAAATACACTGAAGTTGAAGAGAACATGGTGAAATCCACAGCTGAATTTTTAAAAGCTGACATATAAAATACTAGAGAAACAAATCTTATTTATCATTTTAAAAGGAAAATATTTTAATCTGATGCTTACTGCAATTCATTTCCTTAGCATCATTTCAGCTTTTACTAGGAGAAATACAGTTAGGCTTGCTCCCATTTACACTAACGGTGAGATTATCAGTAAAACTAAATTATTCCTGTTGACATCTTCTTAGCATTTTTAATATTTGTGTTTTGGAAACAACTAAAAAAAGGAAGCGAGTATGTGACTTTAACAAATGTGTAATTTTTAATTCATTTTCTATAGCAGGAAATATATGTATACAACTGTCTGTTAATTTGTTTTCAAATGAACATGGAGAAATTTCTCATTTCTCTGAAAGCAGCAGAATAATTTAAAATTATTTAGGGATGCACCTATAGAAACACATTTACAACTTTTTCTGACATTAAAGTGTTGTAGTTTGTCCCATGAATAAGGAAATGTCACAGAACAAAATGCCTTATCATGCTGTAAAAACTGGGACACTGTGGAGCAGCAACATCTGGATTTTTGATGTCTTCATAATTTTTTGTCTTAGTGTGGTCAAAGGACCATTGATATTTGTTGGAAACTGCTGAAGTACTTCTGCAAAGTGCAGCACTGTCAGCTCCAACTAAAGCCAGCTCCTGGGGAAACGAACAGCCCAAGATCCTGCCTAACACAAAGCAGAGGGAATTTAACAGAAATGCAATGTCTGCAAGGTGTTAAATTTAATACACGGTAAAAGGGGAAAAAAAATCAACCCAAAAGCATTTAGGCCCTGATTTTGGAAGTGCTTGGATCACAAAAGCAGCACGCACTCTGAAAACAGCCCCGTGTTCTCCAGGCATGGACTCAGTGCTGAGAAAATAATCCAAAGGGGAAACTGAGCCCTGATATTTGCCCTAGAAGAAGCCCCAGATCTTGGTGTAGCAATGCCCTCTGAGCAGCTGGAGAGCTGGCAGGGACCATTTGCAATTACTGTAATTGCATTCATTCTTTGCTATCATTTCCCGGACTTACAGTGCACAACATCTGATTCTTTTATCTCATGCAAACCACCCCAGCTCTGTCAACAGCTCCTGAATTTTTAAACAGGTACCTTTCCCTCCCCTCTTTTATTCTGCCTGAAATTTTCTGACCCTAGATCCTCAGATAGAGCAACTTCCATGGATTAAACAGTTCTATAGCAGTCACCTAATAAAACACTATTAATTGTAATAGATTTTTGTTTCTTCTTCCAATGATATTTCCATGGCAACATTTTCAGGTTCTATTGTTGAGGGTGTTCTTCATTCCCAGAGCAGGTTAACCACAGGGCAGGAAGGGCAGGCTGTTGGTCAGCCTTTATTTTCTCTGGTCCTTCAGCAAAGGTTAGTTGAGGTCACCAGAAGCCAAAGGGTAATTACTTTTCCTCAACAGGGTTAAAGTCACACAGATTGCTATTGAGACAACTGTATGGATGACCTTCAGGATTTTATGTTCAATCTTCCTTTCTTTCAGCAGAGCAAATGTTAATAAGGAAGCAGAGAGGGTAAGAGCTCAGTGAGCTGGACACTCTGCAGCTCCACACTCTGCACTTCTGCTCCTGACTGCTTGAGCAGCTTTGAACAAAAATGCCTTTCGGTGAGCCTAGACCACAAAAGGTTGCACAGTGATTAAGTGTGAAAGCTACCAATAGCCAAAAAGGACCTGCTCTGGGATTTCTCTAGTCAATTAACAATATTCCAACTCAAATAAGATATTTTTAGGAGAGCCAGCACCCCCATATTCTGTTTCAGTGGCCTCCATTTCATCATTAATGTCACTTCCTTCACTCAAAAGAATGAGCTGGAATCGAAGGTTTTAGCTAGGCAAGATTTTAGTGCCCAGTGTCTGAGGCCTGGCTCCTTCTTTCAGCTTCCCATGGAACAGCCAGCAAGGCAGGAGCCTGGTGGGGATGGAGGAGAGACAGCAGCTCTGAGCTGAACTGCAGGGAAATCCAGGGAGATTTGGGGTAAATGAGGGCTTTTCATGGATTTAGAGGAAGGAAAATGGGCTGGTAGTACACCAGCATGCTACATAAAGCAGAAATGCACTCACACTGTGAACCTGCCAACAACAGAGATCCAGTCCATATAAAATCCCCATGTTTAAGTGTAAATCCAGCTGGATGTCAGGCTGTGGGCTGGGGACAGGTACAGGTGGCACCTGGAGCACTGGGAGTCAGCATGTCCCTGCTCCCAGCCCCTGCACCAGCACTCACAGCCAGGCACTGCTCTGCTCCTTTCCTGCCACAAAATCAAAGTCCCCTGTGGCTCCCCAGGCACCACTGCTCTCATTACCAAAATTAACAGCCCTGGGTTACTTTTTGTGGTACACCTTCAAGTAATTATTGCAGCAGTGAAAGTCAATAATGCAAAGCAAGGGGAAAAAGAAAGGGAAGGTGTTGTCTTTCTCAACCTTAGTTTCAGTTTTTTGTTGTCTGGCTTCTCTTCTCAAGCTCAATGTTGACAAAATAAAATAAATAAATAATACAAGGATCAGGTCCTGATCATTAAAATATCCATTATGAGTCAGGAAAGTGCAACTCAGCCCCTTGATTGATGCATTACGGCGTAAGCTCAGCACAAGTTATAAATAATCCCAATGCTGATAGATGACAAATGGAAGATTTGGTAATCAATCAATTCAAATGGGGCTAAATGGAAGAATAATGCATCATTTATACTTGGCTGTGTTGTACAGTATGTAAATTATTGAGCACTTGCTATAGCACTGTCACATCAGAGATCTGGTGGACAAACAGATGCTCATAAAACACAATTCTCAGGCTCTGTTTAAGCACCTGTGGGACACAGCCAAAGGGCCACAGAAACTTCCTTCTCTCCAGCCTGAACAAGGGCACATCTGTGTGCTCAGAAGTTTCCTTTTTCCCAGGGACATCAGCTGCTGTCTTCAGAGTTCAAATACCAATTCCCAAACAGAAATTGTGTTAACCAGCATTGCAGACAAGACCAAATTTAGGATAAGTGCATCATGGGACTATCCCCTAAGAAACAGCTCCAAAACAGGAATCTAAGAGCTACAGTTTCAGATATAACCTGCATCTGCAACATGTAAAAGAAACACACTGTGCTACGAAAAGCTGTGTATTAAAGGCTCTCAAGCCTAATTCCATTATGAAGTGACCCTATACAGCAACCACACAATTGTTACAATCTGTTCTGAACTTGCAGTCTTACAGATAACCAATGCCCAGGGGTCACTCACACCACATTGCTTCTACCTAAACCACAGAACCATGGAATGGTTTTGGGCTGGAAGGGGCCTTAAAGCAGATTCAGTTCACACGCACTGCCATGGGTGGGACCAATGTAGTAGTAGAAGTTCTTGTGTCCTATCTGTTTTGGGAAAATTGGGCTTTCAGGAGAACTTATAAACATCCAGGGTGAGACTAAAAGAAATTCCTAAGCAAATTCAGTCAGCCGTCCTGGATTAACCTGCTTCCTTAGGACTTGTAAACAATGACAAGAGCCACAAAGTGCTGATATTGGCAGGTCAGAGGGCCAAGGAACATTTATCCACTGTTTTTTCATCATATTTAGGATATACTTCATCCAATTTCATTCCCATAACATTCTTAAAGACAAATGCAGATTTTCTGATTGCTATTGAATCATTAAAAGCCACAGTGACATGATACACGTAACGAGCACTTTTATAGATTTAAAAGCTAGAAGTAGCAAACCCTTCGACTAAAATAGAAACTTTAGCTTCTTTTTACTTGAGTAAATCTATGGTAGAGTAGCCCAATTACTAATGATTTGTAAATGGTCACTTGGATACACTTTACATCTACAAACCCTGACTGAAAATGGCACAGATTTGGAGAAGTCCAACTGCACAGGCATTTGGTTACTTTGGAATCTTCCTCTTGGGTTCCTTTTGTTGTTTTGTAATGAACAGACACTGTAAAACAGATTCTGAAAACCACCAAGGCTTCAAAATCATGCTCTCATCTCCAAAGTACAGCCTGCCTTGCTCACTCTGTGCTTGTGCCCATGGAGCTCCAAAATTAACTGGGGTTTAGGTGAAGAGAACAATTGGCAACCCAAAAATATTGAAGCTGTTCCCTGATGGTTTATCCATTTCCTTCAGTTTTCTTATAATTACTGGTCTCAGGATCAGTCATACAAAGATCAGCATTTTCCAAGTGTAGTGTAGAGCTGATGCTTTTTAAAAGTGCAATTAATGGTGCTTGAAGCAAAAGAGACATTTTAGATATCGCAGTTCTTAACGGAATAACACAGCTCCACCTGCACACACCTTTTCAGGTGACCACCAATAGCACAGGGGGGGAAAAAGCCCCTAGGAAACCTATCTTGGAGCTGGCAGAAAACCTGTGGCACCCCAAGTATCACAAAGGAAAGGTAAAGAGGTTTCCTAAATTAAAAAACTGGAAAATGTGCAAATACAACAAGCTGGCAAGTCTGCTTTATGTCAGAACTGCACAATCCTGCCTCACTTGCCATTTCATGGTAAGACTAGTGAGAGGATAAACTGCTCCTCCATCAATCCCACCTCATCCCTTCAGGCTATCCCATAAACCAGGTGAGAGCTGCCATGTCCAGGCTGGGTAACTCTCTCCTACAACAGGCAAGGCAGAAAGGCATCACTGTTACTCTGTCACCTTTTCCACTTTGCCCCTTGTGGCAAGTGGGCTGTGGGATCAGTGTTCCTTTGGTGTCACATGTGGGAATAGTACATCCCTGGCACAGCATTTATCTGTTCACAAGTCCTTTCTTCCACGCTGTGACCCTCTGCATCTTGATTTTCTGTCAGCTTTTAAACCCCAGCTAATTAGAAGATTCACTACTCCTTATGATTCCTGACTTTCACAGTTTCTAATTAGTCTCTGTAGCAGTCTGTTACCTAAATGAATTGTGATATTCCACTTGGTGTGTTAAATGAGAATCACCAACAAACATCACATTTTTGTTGTGATCCTTAGCATTATTTACCTCACAGTAAAGTAATTTAGCTCTGAGGACAGCATGCTGTAACTTCAACATTCAAATGAAGGAAGGGGGAAGGAAAAAAAAAAAAAGCAGGTTGAATATTAACTCCAATTCTCTTTTCCAAAACGATCCCTCAGATTAGGAGTCCTAATTGGGAAGATCTGTTCCCTAGAGATAGGGCTGAAGGTCTGCACACGAGATAGGCAGAGGCCAGGGCAGGTTCCGGGGCCAGCCCCGTCCCCACCCCGCGGGCACAGCTCGGCTCGTCCTGCGCCGCAGCAGCTGCCGAGGCACCAGCAGAGCACTCCGAGAGGTAAGAGATCAATGGAGATTATCCCCAAATCCAGAGCGAGCTCCAAACCATGAGCTGTAGGATGCTGAGGGCTGGTTCCCATGGCAGGGTCTGAGCTGTTCAGTACCCTAGGGGCTGTCCAGCACCCTAGGGGCTGTCCAGCAGGAGCTCTGATGTCTAAGTGACCTCTGGAGCTGCTCAATCAGCAGTGCTGGACACTGACAGAAGCTTTGAACAGTATCTGCTTTGGAAAAAAACCAAAAGTTCTGTCTATTGTTCCCACTGACCCTTCTGGGAAAGAGAGCACCAACAGCTTGGACAGGGTGATGCTCTTTAGCAACAGAAATTTGAGCAGCAAATCATAAATATTATTTACCTCCATCTTCATCCAGTGCAGCAGAAAGGCTGAGCTTAGTTTTCAATTTCCAATTTTAAGATCAACAAACGAAGTTTTATCCTCTTCATGCCATTCATTGCATTATAAAAACTCCTTTCAATCTCATGCAGGTTGCATCACCTGATGCAGCCCATGCACAGCACAACTCCTAGCAGTGGTATTTAGCAGACTGTGCACTCTCACAGCTCCTAATTTTGGGGCACAATAGTAAAAAGCCTTCACTGGCTGCTGCACAACATCTGTAAAGAGAGGTTTTTAAAAATACCAGACTCTTTCTATAACCAGACAGTCACCAGATCCAGGAGACTCTAAAATAAGTTTTTTATTAGAGTTTCTTCTTGCTGCTATTATAATTAGAATATTCTGCTGAAATCAGTAATTTTAGGCAAGACCTAAGAACTAAATACATATCAGAGTATCTGAAGTGTCTCAGTGAATTTGCTGAGGGCAGTTCACACCACCCAGGCTCAGAGCACTGAATCCATCTCAGCTCTTTTTGGTTTATGTATTTCTGCCTACAAAAGGCACTTTGCAAAACCAGCAGGTTTATCTGAACATTTCAGTGTCACACACACCCAAAATGCCCTTTCCAGGGATAACTGAGCATTCAAAAGCTAGTCAAATTGCACTACAACTTTAATGGTGCTTTGTGGAAATCTCTTGTTATGTATATTTGTAATGGGGCAGATTTGTCCTAATATCCACTACCAACCATTTGTCAAAGCATTATTTTAGGAAAGCAAACTAGCAAGATGCTAAAGAGCAACTGAAACCAATTTCTCAATTGAAATAAGTTTCAGAAAAGCACAAAAAGACTTTTATACTTTTTGCCTGTCACTTTTTATTCACTACTAACTAGGTATTACTCTGCTACAGTCGCTGCCCTTGCCCACAAAAATTAAAGAATCAGAAAATTAGTTATCATCTTCATCCTGTGGATCCCAAAATGTTCCTATCCCTGCAGAAAAAGTAATTTGCAGATTCCACAGACCTAGAAATAACCTTGCCTATTTCAGTGTCCATCAGATCTCTAGCAGCACTGAACATTTGACAGGAAAGATTTCCAAAACAACATTTTCCATGTGCAGGACGAAGTGATTGTATTTAATAACTGCTTTAACAAAAGCTTCCCCTGCTCTATTAATTTAGTTGCCAGCCTGTGCTCCAGCAGCAGACAAAGAGTTAATGTCAAAATACATCTTCTGATACCCCGATTGCCTTTCCCCATCCATTGTTTTCAAACTTCTTTTGAATGGTCAGAAATTTTCTGCCTGAATAAACTCTCAACAGAGAAGAGAACTGGAGCCAACAGAAAAATGAGTAAAATAAAACCAAACTCTGTGGGCAATATAGAAAGGAGACCTGGTTATAAAATCACCAATCTCTAGTACCAGTATTTATTGTGGAAGTAAGGTAATTTAAAAATGTGGATTTTACTCCTTGAAGCAAAATTATATAATGGTGACAACATTCTGAACACTATCATAAACCTGGTAAATTTATCTTTGGATGATTTGATACTCAGAATAGAAATTAACCCAACTCTTTGGGAAGTACTTATAAAAATTATTTTCAGAATAACAAATCCCTGCTTTCATGTTGCTGTTCATGTCTGAGCTCTCCTTTAGACTGAAATTTAGGCAAACACTACTAAAAGTTACTTGTCACTAATACACAAGACCTTCCAATTCCAACTGCTTTGCTGAGTCTTAGCATTCTCATTTTACTGTCAGGAGCAAAAACTCTATTCTTATAAAAACCAAGAGCTGCATTTCAGTTATGGTTATCTATTGATTCAGTTACACTTGAATTGATCTCAAATTGTTTCAAGCAACTGTTCTGCACCCAAAACACCACATGAACCACAGAAACCAGATCAATAGATTTCAAGTGAAATAATTGTTTTCCTTTGTAAGAGCCCATTACTCCTTGAATGCAGAACTGTTTGATTGACCTCCAGGAAAGCAGCAGATGTGAATAAGCCAAGCACCTCAGGCCTTATCGGTTAAAGCAAGGCCTTGGAAATTACATGGAAGCACAGGGAACGTGCTCAGAGCTGTGGGAAAGGCACAGCTGGAAAAGCAGCAAAGCTGCATTTGACTCTGATAACAGGAGAGCAGTGGCACACTGGGAAAGAACAGATCTGGGGAGTTACTCACTCAGGAACAGCCAGCAAAGTATTTCACTAGTCAAGAAAATAATTCAAGGATTCTCCAGTGACTGCTTTGATTTACACAGTACTGGTATTAGCAAGGTTTCGGTCCTGTTTTGTGAAATTTCACACCACTGTGCCACTGAAGTAATTTTTTCTCAGTTCCTCACTAAATAATTGTAAGATTTTGTGAGTGCAGTCATTTCCAGATTACCAATTTCCAGTGCAGCAGCACATGAATCCCACTGGCAGGATAAGATTTATACCAGATTAACAATTGAGTGGTGTGCCTGAAGTGAGATTTTATTTCTTTTAGTAATAATAACACTGAAAACGAACTAAATGCTCCCATTAAAATGTTTTTGTAAGGAATCTTGCTTGGTTCCCTTCATGTATTAGACCCGGTCTGAGCTTTACTCTTTTATGAGAGCAATTAACTGCAAACACCTTGTCATAAAGATTGCAAAAGGTCAAAGAGATTGCAACAATTTTGCTAAAGAGATAAATGGTCAAATAAAACATTGAATTGTTAATTCCCAGGTGACAAAGAGCTGCATGAGTCAGATCAATAGGAAGACACAGAGAACGAATTCTGGGATAAAGGGCGGGTCAACCTTGAAGTGTTATTAACTGGCTGCTGCTGTTTTGCTGGGGCACAAACACTTTGTGTTCCTGCAGGTAACAGTGCTCTGAACAGCAAATTGATGCTCACAGAACTAAAACTGGGCAGCAGAGATTGTTGAGACAAAAAGTTCTGGAAGGATTCAGCTCTATTAACTTTGCTTTTATTAAATATTGTCGGACACATATAGCCTCTCATTCCATCTTATTCCTGAATTCCAATAGGGAGCATGTAAGTGACAAGTTTGTCACTTGAAACTGCATTTTGAATGACTCCTTTATTTACCAGTGAGGTAGAATGGGCTCCTATTTTCTGCTTATTTTTAGAATATTAGGAAGAATTTCAGGTTGTTGTGTCTTGTTGATTCACACAACCTGAATCAAAACTATTCGATTTTTGACACTCCCTCCAGAGCAGATCACAAGATTTAAATTTATATGCAAATAAAATCATGTCAGCATTATTTAATTAGGGACATTTACAAGTAAAAGAGAGGCTTTTCCTAAAGAAGACTAATCTACTGATGGAAGAGAAAGCATGGGAAATTGTAAAATGCTATCACAAATCAGCAACTCTCATATGCAGTGGAAAATATCTCCCAGTATCCATAGGAAGGAACTGAGGAACTCAAACTATTCCAAAGCATTAAACACTGGTATAAAACACAGACAGCAATGCCTATAATGATCCCATTGGACACTTGAAAATGAACATTTCAAAGGTCAGGAATTTTACTTCTGCCAGATTGAATGCCAGTGATTTGCATAAGACTGAAAGTCAAATATCAGTGTAAATTCCCCCAGTCATATGCAAATGTAATCACCCCATGCCTCCAACAGCAGTTTTATGTCAGGCAACATGAAAAACGTAGAGAAATCCCATCAAGCACGTTAGGCTCAGGGATATAAGTAACACAAGACACTACATGACAAACATCTGTGCTGTACAAATGCCATGAAAACATATTTTACTCCAACAGCAAATTTTAAGGTGCTGTTAACTACTCATTCAATGATTTTTATAAATGAAAAGAAACTCTCCTTTTGGAGTGCACTTCAGAAATATTTATATTTACACAAAACTCGTGGCAACTTGGAGGTGTAATTTTAGCTTTGAAAAGAGGAAGGCGCATTTGTGGTTTTTTCCTGAAAAGATATTTTCACTCTGCATTTTCTAAAACATCACTTGGTATCTATAGCACAGAGCCTCAGGGCTCACTAAATTAATGGCAGTTATGCCACTAAAAATTAATGGCTCTGGGATCAGGACTGACTTAGGTTTTCCTACAGTATTTAAAATTTAAAGAGAAGCCTAAGAGTCTTCCACAATTCTAATCTAATAGTAATAAATAATACCCACTAAACGGGTCCATGTCAAACCAGTCATTTAAGCCAGTAAGTTTATGAAGCAAAAGGGTGTAGAAAGTTTTTTTATGTAACAAAGGAGAGAATAAGCTCTCTTAATACTTCTTAGAATAAGCTTATTCTAAGAATAAGCTGGTGTAAAACTCACATCTATTTGCTCATTTTTAGTTAGTTCAGACATAATGTTCAACACGATAGTTTCTGTATCACCTGAGATACAACACAGAATAAAATTATTCTGTGTTCTGCACGTCATCCTTTCTGCCAACACAAGTCATTGATTTAAATAACTATTTTAAATTAAAGAGCAGCACTTCATACATACCTCCATCACCAGCAGTGATGCTGATGGAACATATATGTTATTTTATTAAAGTACATGGCACTTCCTAAATATCCATAAAATACCAGATATCCCAGAGTAACTGCTGCACTGTCTAAATGCTTATAACTGCTCTCACAATTTGTTACAAATTGAATAATGTGACATCCACAAAGTCCAGCAGTTTAACTACAAAAGCCCTCCAGATTCACACATGGTGCCTTGGCAAGATGAAGTGCAACTAATTCTCGTGCAGTTTTATTAATTACATCAAAAGAATGTGATTTGACCTCAGAACTGTGTTCTTTTCAAGAAGAGAGAGACAACTGCTGTGAACGTGCACATCTGACGCACTCACAGCTTTCCTTGTTGCATTAAAAAGCTCCAGTCCCCTCGTGGGACCGCAGTGGCACAGGCACAAACGGCAAAGCCCAGCAGGAGCGTGCTCAGAACAGGTGCTCCAGCTTTTTGTGGAGCATGTGGAGCTGGAACAGCCCGGGCTGGGCTCGCCTCTGAAGCAGGGATGTACCTGGAGCTGCCCTGCCCTCCCTCATGGCTGGGACAGGGTCCTGTGCTCCCTCTGTGAGACTCACAATCCAGAATACAGCATTAAATCAAAGATACTCATCCCAAAAAGAAGCACATGGATTTAAACATTGCTTAGCAGGACATTGAACAGAATAAGTGAGAAACACACCCTTTACACTGCCTGCAAAAAACACAGATTATTAGTGAGACAGCAATTAAAAACATCAGCTTTGACTGGACAGTTTTGGTTCTCTCTCCTTCCATCTTTTCTGCCTCCATGGCCTGAAGCCTCTCAGGAAGGGGCTTCCCACAGAGCAGTGATCCCCAGGACAAAGAGCTCAGCTCTGGTTTGTCCCTGCCCATCACCACAGCAAACACAGGCAAGGAGGAGGAAATGGAATCTGGACAAATATGTACTGTACTTACACTTGCCTCCTAATATAGAGACAGTCACAACATCACCTTTTGTTCAAATCCTATGTTCAAACTAAAAGACAACAACCACAGGTACAGCTGCCCACACAGAAGCCTTTAAAGCCATCTCTCCATGCAAACTGCTTCTGCCACACACCACAACTTTTGGAACCACCTTGTGCCCAAATTGTACATTTTAACACCTCTGCTCACAAGAAGAGACAAAGCAAACACCAAGTTCTGAATCTCACTGCGTGAGAGCACAAGCACTTGCATGTATTAAGCAAAATGGCATGAGTATAAAATTGCAAGACCAGAATCGCTCATTAAAATCACACTGCTGACCTTTTATAATGGCAATATAGGATTGCTGTGACTAAAGAAACGATAAAATTGCATTGGAACTTTTTCAATCTGTGCTCACACTTAGCCACAGATCTCTTCTGCTAAATTAACACAAATTGAAATGATGTGCTGCAACTCAGCAGACGTGGAACGTGATGCAGTAAAAAGAGATCTAAGTATGTTGGTAAAGATAATTAAGAGTTTCTGCTTTCTAAAATTCAGAGCTTGAACAAAACTTCATGCACAATTATACCCTGAATTTCTGTGGTTGAATACAATCATTTCAAGTGAAAACTGAGCTCTGCTGACACCAATGTCCAGGTGGAGTTACAAGGGTAAACATTTCCTTCAGTTTATAAAGCTGAGGGAGAAAAGACAAGAAAGGCCCTAAATGTCCCCCAAGGAGCAGTTGTGACACACAGGGCTGTTACTGGTGTGGAGCTAACACTGCTGACACTGCAGTGTCTAACACACAACAGCTTCAGCCCCACACTACCCTATAAAACACAGGCTGGTGCACAACAAAAATCCATGAATCCTCCACTTCTTTATTCTAATATTAGTGACTACTGTGCTTCTTGGGGACTTGCTTCTCAAGCAGCCACTTGTGCAAGCAGGAGAAGGCAAAACCTGACTGCACCTTGCAGAGCAACACAGGAGACTGCAGATAGATCATCTACGCAGCCCTGGAAAATCAGGACACTACTTTGTTATATTCTCATTTCCACCTGTGTTGCAATAATCCCAAACCCCTCTGTCAGCAACATATTAAAGAGAAATACTCATTTGTGTCTCTAAAGTCCCAGCAAACTTTGACAGAGTTCAGAACAGGTGTTGATTTAGGGCTGAATATAAACTAATGAGACATAAAAATGTCCCTTTGGTAATTCTTTTCCAATGCAGCAGGGGGGCATTTCTTCTTTGCCAGCTCCTCTTATTAAATGTCCATCAATGGGAAATTTGGAATATGCTTTCAGAGTATTTAGGAAAACAGCTGAAACCTCTGAACAGTACATCACTTCAAAACTCCTGTTAGTATCACAGTTCACATAAACTCATTTTTCAAAATCACCTGCTCGGTTTGGGGGTTCAGATTTTCTCCCCACTTATCAAGACATACATGTTATATATTTGTTTTATGTATGTATGTTTATGTATGCTATAAACTTGGTTTTAAAATCTTTAGATTTTAGAATAATAGAATAATCTGTTCTCCTGCCCAGTGCCTCCCAAGTTTTTTTGCAAACAGCAGGATTTCTTTAATGCTCCTGATTGAATTTCCCTACTTTCTCATTTAAGGGTAGGAAAGCAACTTCTATTCCGCACCCCTCTTAGCAGATTGTGGCAAAAGAGGAGAGAGGGGAAAAAAAAACCTCACTAAAGCTCTGACAGATGGTACCCAGCGTTTGACTCATGCTGGGCTCAGCAGGACCTATAGTTTAGAAGGTTAGGACTGTCAAAAAGACTCTGCTTATCAAGTGAATAACAAAGTGTGGACTGCCAGGCTGTTTCCTATAGAAAACTTGTATTTTCCTTGTAATCCTCAGCTATCTCTGCAGTGCTTCTGAAAGTTTTGGAGGAGCAGATGCTTTTGTGTTTGGGAAATAAGCTGGGAGTGCCATGGCGGGAGCAGCCGGCGGCACAGTAGGCCTGACTGAAGCTGTGCCCCCGTGCCGCTGTCAGCGCCGCGTTTGGGGACTCCGAGGGGATTGGAGAGCAGGGACAGAACTCTTCCTCCTCTCCACTCCTCCTGCAGTCAGTGACAAATTAATCTGCTCTTAGATTACTGGGGAATCGCTTCAGCAAAGTCACTGTGGCAAACTGGGAGCAAAGGCAGAAAGGTCTGGGCGTAAGGCAGCGCTCCCCAGGCTTTTCTTTTTAAGTGATTTTGTGAGATCAAGCTCACATCAGGCAGCATCTACCCCAGCACAGGGTGTCTGCAAAGTGACTGCAAATGTTAGTGAGCAGGCTGGAAGCAGCACTGGAGTCTGCAGAAACACAGCTGGAAGGTGAACAGCTTGTAGCCATGTTTTCTGGTAAGTCTGGACTTTAAAATTTGGGGTGGGGGGAGCTGGTAAATAACTCCTGTTATTAATCATTGCTATAGCTCTGTAAATATTCCTAATGCTTTCTTCCTGAAAATAATGTCAATTCATTTGTTGAACAAGACCATTGGTTTAGTCATAAAATAAATTGGTACCAACAGTCAGCAGCTGCTCTTCAACAGTTAGAATTAATGAGATAGTAATTATACAGCAAAATACAATCTTCTTATTGCCAACACTCAAGCCTCTGTCATTGCCTCGTTTGCTTTTTGTTCAGAACTATGAAAAATGAAATGACTTAAACTGAGTTCTGAAGTTCACAGAATATAATTAATTCAATGTGGCTTCATTGTTGTGTCTGGAATCCAAGTTGCTTTATAACAGACTTAAAACTAGTTTGGTACTAAGGAGGGCAGGGGAAGGAATCAGTGCTGGTTTGCTGGGCAGCAGAGTGAAGTGACTGCACACAGATGATTACTCTGAGTTACTCTGCTGCCAGAAAACCTCCAGCAGAACAAGCACGTGGGCAAAAAACTTCATAATAATTATTTATTATTTGATATCACATTGATCTCAAGGAAAAGCCACAACCAGTGTGATGCTCCTGAAGAATATAAATATAGCTCAGGGTATGCATGAGGCAGGCTGTATATGAGAAAGTTTTGACCTGGTTTGTGGATTAAAAACTTGATTTGAGTAAGGCAATGAGGGTAATTCTTTCATTCTTCTTTGACCTGAAGTCAAAGTTCTGGCCTGAAATGTGGCTAATTTATTTATGTGCTAATTTATTTAAGGCTGTTCCTCTTCAAAAACAGGAGGGGGAATAGGCTGAGTGTGCAACCTGTTGCTTTTCTCCCTCCTTTTCTTGCCTCAGCTCAGTTTCCCTTCTCCAATGCAAGTATCTTCCAACAGATCATGTAGAGATCAAGACAGGAAACAGATCTGTCCAAAAACCGAGTTTGATTTAGTTTTCATGCAGTCAGTCATGAGCCTAAGTGAAGGAAGCCATCAAGCAATATAGTCCTGGAACACATGTGAAAAATGAGCAGTGTTCTCACCCAGCACTTCAGGGCACACATGATGGATCCCTGCAGAAGGTGGCATTCCCACACCCTTGCTCAGCACAAAGCCATCTCAGGGAACAGACAACTGTCCTTGTCACCTGGGCTCAGTGCAGCCAGGTACTGAGCTCCCCACAGCTGCCAGCAAAGTCTCCTCCAGGTGCTGCCTAAACTCCCTTGGGATTTGGCACATCCCTGTCCCAAATTGCTTTGTGCTCTGGCCCAGGAGCCATTTTCCTGCTCTTTCTGCTGTTCCAAGGCAGGTCCCAGAGAGGGACTTTGCCAGGGCAAAGGGACACATTGTCCAGTCCTGTGGTCACCAACCAGCCTGACCTTTGGGTTTAACCCCTGGATGCATCCATGGGTCAATGCTGATGATCCTTGCTGTCATGGGACAGCAGCCCATAAAAATCCAGAAGCTGTAGCAGTGATGGGATGTGGAACAGAGGGAAGAGAAGCAAAGCACTTTCATGGATAAATACAGGAGGGAAATACAGAAGGGAACCTGCATTAAGCTTCCATATAAAACGAGCTTGCAACCAAGTCACACTGGTCACTGATCTATAAAGGAATGCCCAGATTTCTCAAAAAAAACTTTACAATCTGTAAAATCAGTGTTAGAAGATGCACAGTCATATTCACAGGCGCATTTCAGCCATGATATGACTTATTTGCTTTCTTCTGATGACACAACTCGGTCGCCAGTAGCCTTTAATTCTTCCCTGCTAGGATCTGTTGCAAATCTTTGGGAAAAGCTCAGCTGTGAGCAGCACAAACTTTGTCCTCGCTCTGTCCACATCTGCCTGGGATCCAGCTCAGGCCCAAGAGTACCTAAGCTACAAATGAGGTATGTGCTCTGTAACAAAGGCAGCAGATGGGCTGGCCCAGCAACACCTACCCTGGCTGTACCTTTGAGAAAACTCTATCTCAAAAATGTGCCATTAACCAAACTCCATGAAGGAAGGCCCTGAATACTTGCATTGTTCTCCAGATAACAAAAAATTAAAAATTAATTATTAACCACGATCCTGAGGGCTTAAAGCTGCCACTGGGCTGAGAGTTAAATTCAGAAAAATGGGGACAGTTTCTCATCCAAGCTTGGGGAGCTTTGTTTTGTTCCCAGTTCAGAGCACACTATAAAATCAGGTTACACAGCCAGTATCTTTTTCAAAACAAGACTTCACACTACCAATGCAACAGAAGAGCTACAGAATGCCTCAAAAAAAGGATAGATCAGCTTTAACTGCCTGCTCACTCTTTCCAGAGAGATGAAGCCTTTTATTACAAGCTACCCAGCATGTCACTGAAACGTTATCTTTATTTATACCTCAAAGTAAACATACAAATAGCCACTATAAATTTTATCAAACAGACAGGAGAGGGAGCTCTCTCTTCATCCCACTCGATTAGGAATGGATTTTGCTGAATTTATTAAAATATAACCACATTTTTACTCTGTGTCACATGTTACTTGTCCCTCTTTTGTCCTGGGATGTCTCCTCTTAGCAAACAACTCTAGCTCAAACATTTCTGTGTACCACAGAAAAATGTGGATTTTTTTTTATAAATTCAATACTTACATCTGTAAGGCACATTTAATTTTGGTATAGGAAAAAATTAAGATGTAATTCCTACTGACAAAATTCTGCTTCCCTACTTACTGATACACACCTAAATGCATGTGTGCCTGCATTGTAGGTACACTTTCATATTTTTCAATTTAAAATACCAAGCAAGTGGTTACCATCTTTTCCACATTCACAGAAAATTTTGTATTCATCCTGAGATCTATCAACCTAAAAATTCTGGTAGATCCAAGTGCATTTTTAAGATAAATCCCTGAAATATCAAATTCACCAGAAATATATACAGGCAAAGAAACCACAGCTGACAAAAAACCCAGGACAAAAGAAAGTCACAGTAATCTTAATGTCTGCATGTTCTCACTGGGTTTATTTGAAATCTTATTGGAATAGGATCTTGATTCCCACTCCTAAGACACAATTTTGACAGCAGAACTGCTTGTATCAGCATCTGGATATAATGCTAAAAATCAAACTGCGAGTTACGTCTGTCTCGCAAAGGCTGGATAATAAGATTTACTTAATCCATTTGAAAGAAAAAAAAATGTTTTTGTCCCCCAATTTGTTGCAACATCTGAAAGTTCACGAGGTTATGACCCCTCTTTAAGAAAGCATCTTCTACCACCTGCAAATACCCCAGGAAAGCAGTTGGAAACAATAAAACACGTGCTAGTTAACAGTTTCCAGGGAAACGGTTATGCTCCAGCAATGGGAGGTTTCAGCCCCACAGTGGCTTTGTCTAAAGAAGACGTGGCCCAGCTGTTACTGAATAACCATTGTTGTAGATCATTGGGAAATAACAGTCAGGGCACCAGAGAAGCCCTGTGCAAGTTTTATTTTCCTGCTGCCAGAGGTACATGGGAGTAAAATGACAGAAGAACAACATAAACCAAAATACAGGGACAGCAAAGATACTAAAACCAGCTCCTGGTTAAATACAAATGTGTTGCCTTGTGCACTTTTAGGATGGTGATTTTTCTAACATAACATCCCCTCAAGTCACTAGTGGCAAATATTAAGGTGAGTAATTAACTATAAAAAAGATAGTTAGAAACTCAGAAAGTTTCACAGCCTGAGGATGGAGTTATTCTTTGTGCTTAAAAGTGAATCAGCACACACAGCCCATTTTTTTTTGTTCCTTACATCAAAGGGATGCAGCAACAGATTGGTCTCCTGCTCATTACAGAGTTTTCCAGAGCCACACAATAGTTAATTTCATTGTCTGGAAATACAGCATCAGAGTTTGCAGTGCAAATTTTCATTCCCTTGAACATGGAATTTGGCTGACTACACTCATTAATTTGCAGAACAGAGTGCATCATTTAACAAGGGTGCTCTGCAGGTTTTGCCTGATTGTTTGAAATGGGGAGAGTGAAACCCTCGATCCCAGGCAGCCAGGGCAGAGCTCTCAGTAACAGCAAGGTTTCCTTCTGTATTCAGGAGAGTTTTTCCCTCATATATTTATCTATTTGCTCACTCTGCAAGGATTATTACTGGCTGTGTTAAAGGCTGCTGTGCTGGAAGGGACCATGCAGAAGGTGCAGCACAGCTCCATTAATGGTGCAGCTCCTTCCTAGCACGGGCAGGGTGAGGTGACTGATGGGCTGAGCACAAGAAACACACAAAAGTCACAGTGGAACTGAGATGTTCCATACCCTAAATTTCTTTCTCCTAAATACAGGCTGACTCCTCTGGTGCTGCAGGGTGTGGTGAGGGGAAAATGTGGCTCTGGGTGTTCATTTCCCCTTCCCTAGTGCTCCATGAGCATTACAAAAAATGACGAGAATGAGTTGTTCTCTAGAAAGAACCTTTTCAACTTCTCCTGATAATCTGCTTAGCAAGGACACAAGCTGTTTCTCATTTGTTTATACTGTACAAGCAGTCACAGTGAGTCACATCTCAGGGAGACTTTTTTTGCATGTATTTTTCAAGAATTTGCTACAAAACATCCTTTCACTTCCAAAAGACAAAGGGAAACAAATAGTGGTCTTTAGTTTCCTTCTAAAGCACATTAAAGATTTTTCACAGCAAAACACACTAAGATCTGTTCCTCATCCCTGAAATTCTTTGGATCACTTAGTGTTGGCAAAAACAAATCTCTTACAATGAAAGCCCCACACCAGAACTGAGTAAATTAATCTGAGGCTTTTATAGCCTCCTTTGCTGCTCACAAAAAGAGTATTAAGGGTATTTTTTTCCTTTTTTTTTATTTCCTGTGCTTACTGTTTGGAATTAGAAGAAGGTTAGAAACTCTACAGTCCTCTCATTCACTTGTATTTTTTTCTCTTTTTTAAAGCCCTGCACGGTACAAGTCTATTCATAATCTGTGCCTCAAAGAATGCCCAATTTAAATGTAAAAATGCACAACAAGACATAACAAGTGGGAGAGTCATAAAGGAGGTGAGAATTACATGGACTGAAGGAGAGAGGTTTGTACCAGAGAAACTACTCATGGCTGCAGCCAAAGGGATGGTGATGGCCACTGGAGAACACCCAAATTTCCTCTCCTTTCTTTCCCAACACCAATTAAATAAAAAAAGGGACAGAGAGAAGAGGTTATAGAAAATAAATCATTGCCATTTGATTACAAATAGAATGTGTGTTGAGAAGGGGAAAACTACAGTTGTTCCAGTAGAGACCATACAAAAGTAATGGAGTGGGGCAAGAAGTACCCAACCACAGAAATTGAGAGGAAAGGTGTTGTTCTCAGTCCCTGACTGGGAGACATCCAAAACACAACCTTTGGAGGCCAGGGTTCCACTGGGAATGCAGTGTCAGATCCAAACAATATTGAAAATATCATTATTATCTAGTTTTCTTGAGTTATAGCTGATCTTTCAATGACAGAACCTTCTTCAACTTCTTACTCAAAATTCAATTTAAAATATTACACGGAATAGCAGAAAGGAAACATTTCTCTCTCTTCTTCCACCTTGATAGAAGTCACAGACTGGGAAATCTCTGCAGGCAAGTGTGATGTCTTTATAGCAATCTCACAATTACCTGTAGAGATTCCACAATCTGGCATCTTTGTGCACAGTAATTATAAACTATTCACTTCTTCAGCCTCTGCACCTCTGCTGAGTTGAGCTGAATTCCATCCAAATTGCCTAAGTAGCATGGAGCTGACTGCAAGCTTTTTACTTAATAATTTTCATGAGTCAAAAATTGAAAACAAAAGCATAAAACCTATATAAATTAACCAATTGGACACTGGAAAAATACTAAAGGACATAGTTATTATAGGCTATTTTTCAACTATGAGGGCTTAATATTCCATTACTAGGCTATACCTACTGTTAACTGAGTTGAGTCACAACTGGGTTTTCATGGGTGATCAGTTCCTGCAGCTCTGGATGAGTTCAGCTTTTTTAAAGTGATGATGCTTTGAAGAGCTGTTTGGCTGATGAACCTTCTCATATCAAGCTCTGGACACAGTGGAAGCAAGAATAAGCCACTTTGAAAGAAGAGAAAACCCAGCAATGCAGGCCTTCGTGAAAAGAATAAAGTAACTTCTCTTTTTTGTCATTAAAAGTGTTCCTAGAACTGATATTCATGAAGTTTTAGCTCATGCTACTTCAATGACATTGAACAAATTAATTGGACAGATATTTATCAGGGCTCAGAAAGATGTTTGTTCCTGAAACATCTAGGCAGTGATCCTGCTCAGAAATGCATTCCCAGGTCAGCTCCCAGTCACCAGAACCTGTGCCTACACACTCCAGGAAACTCACTGCACCTGAACAACACTTACACAGATTTTGGCTAGAAGGACAATTTGGTGTGAAAGGACATCAATGGTGATGCTGAGCTTTTTGTGCAGAGGAAGCAGGATTGTGATTTTACCAAGCTGCAAGTGAAAGACCTGGATCTTCTCAGTCAATGCTCTGCTGGAGGACTCTCAGACAACCCTTGTCCCTTTGAAGAGCCCTCATATCCACTTGCTTCCTGCTGAGAAGTCAAATATCTCCCTGGGATGAAAAGCTACCACTCAGGCTGTGCCTCAGCTCCTGTGGGCACAGGGGAAGCCAAGCTGCCTCTTCCTCAGGGTTGCAGCTCTCCAGCAGCTGCAGGGGAAGTGAGCAGGGCAGAAGGTGTGGGTGTTCTCCAGTGCAGCAGTGTTATTCCAGGGGGAGGCACAGAAACCTAATTCTACTTGGGTACAGAGACAGGAGCACAACAGTGCTCTTGGGAGGGTTTGGGCTCTCATTCCAAAACTCCACAAAATCCAGCAGCTGTGCTCCACCCCTTACTGTAAAGGATCAGTGATTTCCACACTTTTTATTACTTGCTCGTTTTACATCTCCTCTGTTCTCCCTGTTTACAAGAAATATCTCCTTAGCCTGCACAGCCTTGTTACATTCCCAGTTTCCCAGCTCCCAGCACTTGCCAGCAAACCACTACTCTTCCAAAAGAGTTACCACCTTTATTCTAGATTGGAATGTACATAAAGACTGAAATAAGGCCATGAATTCAATCTGTTCTGCTCAAACAAGTGTTAATTGACAAATTATGAGGGCAAGCATTTGCAATACCATGATTGCAGCTGATAATTGTGCATGTGGGTACAACTAACTTGTCAGCATCTGCAAATAAAACCTGTGGTGACATCCCAGAATAACTCCAAACAATGGCAAAGCCTCACTCATTTCAATACCAAGTTTGTTTCAACATAAGCTTCATGTATTAGTTCTGGACTGGAGGCAAAACTGCACTTGGAACCAATGCATTGTCCCCAGTCAGACACTTAAAATTTGTCCTCGATTTTATTGAGCTGACTTGTTCTTGTCTACTGAGTCTTCACTGCTTGAGTAAGGCCTAAAATGCTGTGCAATAAAAACATCAGTTACCTTGTATGATTTTTAAAAATTTATCTGACTACTCCACTCAAATATTTTAAAACCCTCTTCAATTATTCAGCCAGTCCAAGCCCTGCAGAGACATCAGAGTGCCACACATTTCCCAAATGCTGCTGTTGATGAATAAGATGGAACTTGTCCTCCCATTTGGATTGATAAAAAATGCCCCAAAAAGAAGCTATGCTAGCAAATCCAGTCCTGAGAAAGAAAGCAAAGCTTCATTCCAAGCACTGGCTCAAATCAGTGCTAGAATCACTCTAGGCTAATCTCAAATTTTAATCCCTTGATTATTTTATGATTTTCTTCTTATGACTGTTCTGGTTAAGAGGCTCTTTTGGTTCATCTTGTATGCTTTAAGTTTCAGAAATAATTTTAAGTACTTCTCTTGTTATCCTGCCAGAACTACCTTTCACACCTTCACCTTCAGAATGCTCCTATTGCATTAACCAAAACAAGAGAAAAACAAATTTTTCAGCAAGTTTCAAGAGTTCATTAAAAAAAACTGTAGTAATTACACCAATGACAACAATGTGCAATTATTATTTGCTGGATAAAATCCTGCCTCAGTAAAATCAAGACAAGTTTTTGCATTATCTTCCATGGGATTATTCCAGAAGCCTTTCATCCTTCCTCTAATGACTTTTTTTCCATCTCCCTATTTACAAGCAAATCTTTTTAAACAAGACATACAAATGAGCACTAAAGCCAGGGAACTAGTTGGAACCCATCATGCTGCAATAGTGGAAAATTAAATAGCATAGACTAAAAAAACCTTTTTGCAGAACAGAAAGAAAATTCTTAAACTTTCCACCAATAAGGAGAGTGTGCAAAGTGGTAACACAAATGTGCAGCAAGTCACCAGTGAATGGAGAGCTCTTTTCCTAGTGAGCTGCTCAGGTTTCAAACATTGATTATCTCTTAAGTACTGATTTTTTAAAAAAGTCTGAATCTTTACTTTCAACAATATTTAGAGCTGGAGCACCACCTTCTATTTATCCAACTCCAAATGTAAGCAAAACTTCATTATGTCTGAACTTTTCATTAAAGTTTTGCACTGCAAATTACAACACAAAAGAAAAAAAATTGAAGATTCACAGTTTGATCTTTGAGCTGGAAGTTCTAAATTCTCTTTGAATCAGTCTTGCACTCATTCCATAATCTTATTACAGCCGTGTAAAATAAAAGAAAAAAGAAAAAGCTGTGCCATGGGTTCATCAAGGCTGAAGAGCTGAAGAGGCAAGCAATGAAAAATTCAAGTGCCAGGGCTGAGGTTGTGTAGGTGCATTTCCTCTGTCCCCTCTGTGCATGAGACAGAGTTTAAATTATGGGGTAACATGTGTTAGAGCAAGATTAACATTCTGTTACCATAAGGCTTTTAGGCACCAGAGATAAGGGAAAGGATAGTCCAACCTTTCAGGAACTTGGAGCACCTTCTCACTCATAGGGAAGCTGTGAGACAGGAAATGGGTATTTAGCCTTGGAAGAACATCTAACCTGTGCAGGGACCTCCTGTATTATTAATCCATATCTATTTACCATGCTGTTGTAGGGCTTGTCTAAATTCCTGTCTAGAAATGGTCTCCTCCTACTCCTTTGGAGCATCTGCTTCTACAACCATACATTTGGAGGCCTAAATTTGAAAAAGAGCCATCCTCCACCCACAGCAAACTGACTCTGCTTTCAGTGCTGTGCCAAAATGGTATTTTCCTGATAGCCAGCACTGCATGCAGGGCTGGCAGCAAGGAAAGGGCATCCAAAACCACTGAAGGAGAAGTGCAGCTACAGGAACTGACCCACACAGTTGTAACTCTTGTCACCAATGGAAAACAACTGAAGCACTACAAAAGAAACACAAAGAAATCTGAATTCTCCCCAGTGCAACGTTTAGTAGCCTGCCACACAAGAACCAACAGAAATGATGCATCTCCTGCTCATTGTGCCTTCTCCTTTCCCTTCAGCTTCCCAGATCTGCAACAGATGAGGAAGTCTGGTCATGTGTGTGTTCATCTGGAGCTTTGTTGGGGACTTTCTGTACCACCTGATGCCTTCTTTTGTCTGGCAAATCCTGTGGAACTGGCTGAGCAAACATAATCAGACCACCTGCCAGGCCTGGCCCTGGTTTGTTCCAGCGGAAGCTCGGTGTTCCTGAGGACTTTCTGAGCAGCTCCCCTGCCAGTGTGCTCCAAGGCTGCTGGGAATTTATTCCAGAGATAATCCAACAGCTCCCCATCAGTGATGGCCCAGGCTGTGCCCTGTGGCTTCATGGCTTTAGTGGGCAGGGTAAGGAAAGCAGCTCAACCTTGCACAAACCCCTGATCCCAGCTCATGCCCTGTTGTTTGCTGGAGGGCTCAGGCAGGGCAAGGATTTCCCTGGAATTGCCTGTGGGCCCACAGTTTCCCCTGCAGCAGCCAGAAGTTTCCTGCAGGGAATGAACAGTTGGTTCTCCTGGCTTCAGTGAGCTGCTCTTGCAGCAAACCACGATGAAACACACAGCGAAGGATCTTGTTCTCGTGTCCTGCAGGTAAACAGCTCTAGGAAACACCGTGATGTTTTACTTCATCTTCCAGAAAACTTTCGTGTGGCTTTTCTCCACAACAACCTCTCAATGTCTGCTTTTCTTCTAATTTCATCAGACATCTCCAGTACATCCAATTTTTTGATTCTTTTCTTGTTTGCAGTTCTGGCACTTTACCTCTAGACATGTGAGATTTAGTGCCCAACAAGAAAGCAGGGTTTGGTTAGAGCTGCCTACCAGGTGTGCCACCCTGGCTTGAGGGCGCTGCTCAGCACAGTTCCAGGAGCAGTAAAGGAGGTAAGTGAAGGAACTGAAGAAACAGGCACATCACTTTTAGATCTTTTACATAAATGTTTTTTGTTCAGAAGTCAGAGAGCTCCCTGGAATGGGTATTTTATTGTATCCCTTATTATACAAGGGGAGCCAAATAAGCTGAACCAGAAAGAACAAGTCTGCTTTATCAGTTCACACCCACACTGGGGCATGCCAAAGATCACCAAATAAACCAGGTTTATTCAGTAAGTTGCTTAATAATAGTTCTCTCAGAGAAGATGCAGAGAGAACTTAAATGTTTTAATGACAGATATCCACAGCACCAGGTGTTGTCTGTGGAATTATGCCATTTTTTCCTGTGTAGGACATTCAGGGAAGAAATTTAGCTGACATGAACCCACTTGCAGGCCTAACCTGGATGGCTGTGAGTTGGCTTAATCTCAGCTGGCAACTGTGAGCAGTTACTAACTCTCTCACAGTTGTAGCTGGGATTATGCTAAACACAGCAATTTCTTTGCTCTAATGGATTAGCAGACCTGCGTGGCACCTTCATTCCAGACCCAAGAGACACTTCTGCAGTGCACAAAGCCCAAATGTGCCACGCACACAGGATGAACCTCATGGCCTTATCCAGACCATACACCGACCTCCAGGCTTTGCCTTGCTGCCTCCTGCCTTTCCCAGTTTCCCTGGTGCAGCACCCTGCAGCAGCAGAACAATCTCTTCATTAACTGTGTTCACAACATCTTCTGAAGTCCCATCTCATTTCAACCACCTTGAAATTGTTACTTGACAAAATATCTCCTGAAGCCACTGATTTAGCCCAGAACCGTAGGGCTGACAATGACTTTTCTGTGTTTAATCCTTTGCATGTGCAATTTTTTAAAGATACACACAGGTCTTTGTCCAGACTTTTCACAAGTTCAAAGCCTGTTGTTCCACCAGAACCACCCTCTATGCTCAATTTTCCATTACCCAAAACAATTGCAATCCATTTTCCTCGTGTTTATGACCTTGGTAACGTCCCAACTCAAACCAGTCAGGATTCTTGTAACTTGTCTACATTTGAAGTTCCTCAGCTCAAGAGGAACAATCCAAAGATGCAGAAATCCATACAAGATCCTCATTAACATTAGATAGCTCTAGTCAGCCTATGGATACATAGCAGAAAGAAATATTATATATAGCCAGAGCACATAAAATATATTTATTACACCCCAGTGTTGTGGCTGAAAGCTCCAGATGGCCAATCCTTAGAGATACATCCCTAAGTTTTATTTATGTGTGAGATTCCAAGGAGCATCTGTAGCCTGCCAGAAAATATTCCTGTTTTACACTAGGGATCAAAGGAACCTGCTAAAAGATGACTGAGTGATGTACAGAAGTTGATGCTCAACAAGACCAGGTATGACCTGAGTTCTTTTTAGTCCTGAAGAATTTAAGAAGAAAATTGTTCTGAGATAAAATTCCCTGTCTGAAACAGCCCTGGTGAAGGGACACCATTGCTGCCTCAGGAGCTGCTAACAGAAGTATCCCTGATGTAAAAGTGTAGCTTGTGCAGGACATTTAGATGGATTTAGTTGTCATTCTCATGACACTACATGTCACCTGACACTCCCCTGTCCACTGCAAGCATCTGTCTTCCATACCCAAAGTTGAAGTTAGTGAAAATATCTGTGGGACACAGATTGCAGAGTATTTTAGGACAGACCATGTGTGCCATGAAAGCAGTAACAAATCAAGTTACCAGTTAAATACAACCGGGGCACCCCTGTGGGAAGAGCAGCTTCATTAAATCAGTCAGTCAGACACATTCCAGATTATTTCTTTTTAGGCCTGAAACAGAAATACAAACCCCAACTGTCTCCAAAATCAGTGACTTTCAAACAGAAGTGGGTGAAAGCAGAAATCCTGATGTCTGAGGGCTGTGATGACCATATGCTGTTTAAGTGGGCTGTGCCATTTGCTCTCAGCACACCCAGACCTACAGCAAATGGACAAACACCCCTGGCACACACCCATTCAGAGAACACTCAAGGCTCAGCTCTGGAACTAGATGATTCCTTTCCAATGCAGTATTTTCTCTAACTCCAACAGAAGTGTGAGAAATGGGACAGTGACATTAGGTCTGTAGTTCTCACTGCCAAAGTGCTGCATACAGAAAGCCCACCCACGCTGGCACAGGGCTGGAGCTTCTTCTGAATTTCACAACTCTCACACAGTGAATTTGCAGACTCGCCCTGCTGCAGGCCTACATCATTTCCTGCCCTTTGGAGAAGCACAACACACTTGCTGACTAATTTGAGTTCAACTATTCAACCAGGAAACAACAGGTTTGAAGAACTAAAAAGTAAAACTTGCACAAGATGTATAATGTTCTCCAGCAGTGCTACCTAGAGTGATTCTTGGCAATATTTATTCTTAGCATTTCTTAGAGAAAAGGTATCAATTTCCTTAAAAAACTGAGCGGTGCAATTAAGTTGGAGGTTTTTTCTTCCTAGTACACTGACCTTGTTAAGATTCAACATTTGAAGTTTAAAATTAAAAAATGGCAACCAAAACCACTGCAGAGTTTTTGATGTCGCAGATACTGCATCAGGAACTGATTGGATAATAATCACTCACCATCAGTTCCTAATGCATTGCCTTCAGCATCTAAACAAGCATCCAGGAGTTCCTAACAGGAACAGCTGCAATATTATGATGGTGACACAGGAGCTAAATGTCATCCCAGCAAAACCTTGACAGCTCTCCTACAAAAACACAGCCTTACCTTAAGGGGGAAATCTAAAGGTACTGGTGCTGTTGAGTGGGACACCTCACTCCCTCCCAGAGCAGGGTGCTGCAATTACAACCAGATTGGGAGAAAAAAAATTGAAGAAGAGTTGTGTCCTTGCCTCAGGTTGTTACTTTAACTACATATTCTCTTCATGCAAGACTGACATGACATACCTAAAATTTAAAGATAGTGATAACGGCAAGAGTCACTTCTGTCCAAACGATTTCAAAATTACTTGAAATTATTTCAAAGTATAACAAAATTATTTACAATCTGCTTTGTACTGTTATAATACATGCACAAAATACACCTATGGATTTGTATGTATGTTTCCATGAGACAAATGAAAAAGCAGAGAGGAACCCTTTGTTTGCTGATGGAGCAGAAGCCACATGGAACTGGAGCTCAGTGAAGGGTGTAACATTAACAGCCAACAATTCCCTCAGGGACTGAACAAAGCTATCCCATTTTAATGGGGTGTGACACCTGGGCAAGTGCAAGATATTCATTTGACAGACCTTTATGGCTCTTGGCCTCTTGTGTCTCCAAAAGAAACTTGAGCCTCACCTGCAGAGCACAGTCCTCACCAACACATTTTCTATTCATACCACAATTTTCCAGCTAAACACTGGCTCAGAGCAAAGCACCTGGACCCTCCTCCAGTACATCTGTGGATATGTTGGAGGTCTTGTATCTGCTTCTGAGCATCCCAGCACACATGAATTTGAGACGTTGAAGCTGAAGGAAGCATCAATATATCAACTCTATCACAGAACCTGCTGGTATCAACTGCTCCAAAAGACAACCTAGCAAATTTTACCTGCAGTCTGACAGACAGAAATGACCTCCACAGCTCTCTGAGGGGCAAGGGGATGTCTCAGAACATAATTAGGATATAGCAGAGTCAACTGACATTGTTTAATTCATTATTCCTATCCAGTCCTGAAGCTCAAAAACTAAATGCAACCTCCTGGCTGTCTCCATGTGAGTTTTACCCATTTCTTCTACACAGAGATGAGTCTGGCCACAAGCTTTGAATAAGAATGATGATCTGGAACTCATCTCCATCCCACAAATTGTCAGCATTTTTTTAACCAAAGGCATGTTTCATTATATTCCATTGGTAGGAAGTTAAATGGGTATTCAGATCCTCAACCCATGTATTTGGAGATGAGAAGTGCTGGCACAGGTGCACAGGTTAAATCCTTGCAGTGAACCATTCCCCAGAGAGAGGAATTTGCATATCCCAAAGCTGTCTGGAGGTGCTGCTGAACATGCAGAGACATGGAGCACCTTCCAGAGGCAGGAAACATGGCTGGGGGCAAGAGGAATTCCAGGAGTGAGACAAGGAGAATGAGTAAGCAGATGTTGTCTGCAAGGTCAGAAAGGTAAGTGCCAGTTTCATAGCACTGGTCTCAGGCAGTGACACTGAGCTCACTCCAGCCCCTCTGGAGAATCCATACCTTGGTTTGTCTTGGGAGCACATGGAAATGGGACCTACAACATCCACACAGAACCTGCATTTCTGCACATGGAGATCCACATTGTCTCCAGCTAGCAATAAGGTTCTGAAGGGAACCAAAGTGGTTTCTTAGCTCCTTTCTTTCTCCTTCCTGGGAAAATAATTCAAGGATACCAAGACTTAGAAACACTGGTCTTTCACTAATTTTTTTCCTCTGCTATTGCCTATCATTTTTAAACAGTTGTATTAAAGGGGAAATACACCAAACATTTTTATTTATTGCTGTACTTATTTTGACCTTTACTACTGCCAAAAATACATCCAGCACATCATTCATGAGTGAACGGCATAGTTCCACAGACCAAGCACACACAAAGCATGAGGAATAACTGCTACAGAAAGGAGCTAGCAGTGAAAGGATGGAAAAAACCTTATTACTCCTTGTAGGTTTTATTTAAATTGACAAGACTTGAAGGTGACTATATCACCTGTAGTAGTTCTGAAGTGCTCTGAATTTTGGCCTGTTAGATAAATGTGGTTACCTGTGCAGTTCAACATGCATCTCTCCATACTCCTGACTTGCCAGTCATGGGGTGTGGGACTGGCAGCTCTGGCCCTTTGGACCACAAAATAATTAGCATTTTATTATGGATATCTTCAGATCCTGACCAGCCTCAGCAGAAATGCCGTGAGAAAGCCAATGGGTGGGAAGACTGAAGGGAGCTGATGTCATGGAGTTCATACTGTAATCTAATTCTAGATTGTTTAGGCCTCCCATCTCTCAGGCCCTTCTTCTCTTCCTGTTTCTAGGAAAGTGAAGAGCCTCCACCCTGCTAATGATCCCCCAGGGGAGGCAGTGTCAGGAGGCAGCACTTGCTGCAGCACAGAAGAGCCACGGCTGCTGCAGCACAGGCATCAGGCTGAGAGCAGCCCCAGCCCAAAGAGATCAGCCCAGGGGAGAGGTAAAGAGGGGAGGCAGCCTCCTCCCGTGGGAATGCAGCTGATTCAGGGAGGGAGGGGAACAGCTTTGCAGGGAAAACAAACCACCGAGCTTCTCAGAACCCCAACAATAATGTCCATGCATTCCCCAGGGAGGATTTGCAGAAAGAGGCAAGAAACATAAACACAAAGATGTGTGGTTGGAAGCACCACTTGAAAATGACATTTGACAGTGAAATGTCAGGGCAGAGTGTTTCACAAAGTGATGGGGTCCTCACACGTGGTTTTTCCATAACTTCTTTGCTTTCCTCCTCCCTGCTGAATGCTCATGGGCAGCTTCAGAGCTCTCTCACTGAAGCCTCACCCAGAAAGAGGATAGAGGCAAAAAAAGGATCATTTACTCCTCCATACTTTTTTCCTCCTCTTTCACACTTCTATCCCAGTTCAGCTACTGTCTAATCAGCCTGCAGTGAGAGCCACAAGAAAATGTCATTAACTCCATTTCTCCTCACTTCCCTTATTTTCACTGCCAAGAGAATATTCACCAGTTCTTGCCCCAGGACTCCTTTGCCATCCCAGAGGGAAAGCTCCCTTTCCACTGCTTGCTGCCACTCCCTGGTTCAGCCTCTGCCAGAGAACAGTGTGCAAATGAGATGCTGCACTTGAACCACAGAGCACTACATTCACTTACAACAGGACAGCCTGGGAGAAAAATGAAGAGACAACAAGGAGGAAGCATTTGATAAGGCATTAATTAAATACTCATGTGTTTAATCTCCCCCTCTGCTCTCACTGCATTTGAAGCAATAGAAACCAGACCTGGTACTTCCTAGGAATCTCTACACAAACAAAAAATTTTCTGAGGTAGGCATTGCCTACAAAAACACTTACCTTAATGATAACAGACCAAAGATCCAAGTAATTCACCTGACAGCAATGAAAACAAGGTGCCAGTACAAGGTAAGCTCAGAGGTATTTTCCCAAATGCTCTCCAACAATCTGTGGCTCATGAACTCCCTAGGACATATGTTTCCATGTATTTAGCATCCCCAACAAATTGGTTTCTCACAAACCTGTCCAATATCCCCCCAAACCCACCTAAGTTGCAGTGTCCATAATGCCTGAGGCAAGGAGTTCTACAGCTTCACTACATGTAGCAATGGAGATTCGCTTCTTTTTGTACCTCTGCTCAGTAGGGGTTCCTTCGAGCTTTACCTTAGTTGAAAATCTATTAACTGAGAGTGCATATGAAAAACAGTAATTCTTCCCAAAAATCATGTAAATTTTACTACACTATTCCACAATTCCTGCTGGAAATGGGAGAAATAACAAAGAAACAACAAAACATTGGTGGAGGGAAGAAGCCTTGGCAATGAGCAAAGAAAATAAGGTGACTGTGGGGAAGCAGGTTATGATATCAGAAGAGAGAATCTGTAATTCCTCCTTTAAGGACCCAAAGAGGACTTCCACATAACTTTACACATCCTCTGAATTTCGGCCCAAGCATCTCAGCAAGAAAAGGATGTTTTAAATGAGAGCCCCCCCATCCCCTGACTGCATGCTTGGGAATGTTTAGATGCCATATTTATTCCATCAGGCTCATGCAATCAGTTACACCCAAAGCTGTGCTCCAGAGATGCCCATTGCAGGCAGCAGGCTCTGAGTAACGAGCACGGAGGTCCACGGGCTCCCAGTTTTGATGAATCCACCTCCCACTTGGCCCGTTCCTCAGCACACACAGGGAAGAGCACAGAGCTGTCCACCCTTCTGGATGACTCCACAGTCCTGATGGAGCAACAGCTCGGGGCACACGCTGCAGTTTAGCCACCCACACACATAGGTTAATGCACTTTTTGATGATTCATAAACCCAGATCTAACAGCAGAATCAAGGCTTTTGTTAATGATTTTGGAATGAAACATCAACTAACATTTTTTACAGATGACTGTCAAGGCAAAATCCTGGACTGCAGAGTCCTGCTTATCTGAAATGATTTTCAGCTACGCCCTTCAAGGCAAAGCCTTGTCTATTAAAAGAAATGCAGAAAATCCCAAAATCATAATCCTGGAACATTCAGCCATGTACTGTACTCCATGCAGTCCATTATGTTCAGATTTTGCAAGGATCCCCCATACAGAAAATGCTATTCCTGTGCTACATAATCCCTACTCACTATGGGCTTGTTAAGGATGGATTTGTACAGTCTTAACTGCAAATTCTTCTGCTTTGGGGTGTCCTTGCTGAGTCTTTAATAACAAAGCTTTGAAGTTTAATTACTCTCTTAGCAGCTGCAACCATTATACTTGAGATATATACAAGACAAGTAATAAGGTTGTAAAGAAGGAGTTAACTTGAATCAAAAAGAGAAAACATGAGGAAAGTTTTATTCATCAATGGCTTTGACAAAATTTACTTTAGAGTCACACACATCAAGGCCAATTTTCAAATCAGCAGAATTTGCCCTCTTGCTCCTTCCAGCAAATTCTATTCAATGCCAAGTTACAAGAGGCAGAGTTGCCAGTCAAGGGGGGGCAGGGTGCAAGAAGATTCACAAGTGCCAGTTCACTTTGCTGCTAATATAATGGAAAAAGCATGTGCAGAGCCACCCAGAAGAGGAGCTGCCCACAACATCCTGAAGGAAGAGTTACATCAGGAGGGAAGACACCACACTGGCACAACTCCTGAAATATGCAGAGGCAGAGTGAGAGACCCTGGACACAGAAAACTGCTCTGACATAAAGATATATTGCCACATTCCCTTTTTCAGGGAAAGGAGGATGATTAACAACCCATGTGTCAGCTACCAAGGGAAGCATTTCCAGAATATTTTCTATGATTGATCAGCTTTTTCGACCTCCCCACCGTACTGAGATACCCTGGGAGCAAAACTGCTCATGTTTGCAAAGGGAACACAAAGGAAGGCATTGGAAATGCAGACCCAACTAGAAATCTCCTTTTACATTGTTTGCCTGATGACACTGACACAGTTTTAGGTGATAATGTACACAGATATAAGGAATACCCCATCTGGATGAATTTTTCTTACTCTGCTTATTTGGTATATACACCATATAAATACCAAATACAAACTTCTTTTTTTTCCCTCCTGCCATTTTCCAATCTGTTGTGGCAGCCATGTTATTTTTAAATATATATCACATATTCTATTGGTTCTCATCAATTTATATTACAGATGAACGCTTAATATTTATAACTACACTCCTAAAAAAATAATGCTGAAAGAATGTTGAAGTTGTAAAGTCCAAGCTCCAAATGTCACAAAGTGGCAAGATTCAACTTGTACATTTTACACACTTAGGAAGAAAGTGGTTTCTACCTCAATGACCTCTACAGAACATGAAGGGGAAGGGCATCAAGATTATTTAGAACCCTTTGATGCAAATAGCTGATGTACTATAATGCCTGCTAGCCATAAAAAAGAAGAAGTTCAGCACTTTTATATTTTTTCTAACAAATTCTCCAAATGTCAGATATTTTAAGAAAACTGGTGTGTTTTTTCTTTCTCAGTGCAGTACCTACAGTTGATAGGGTACTTGTAAATTCTGAGAGGTAAAACGTGAGGGTAAGGTGTGGTTTTAGCCAATTTACCCTGATTTTATAAAACTAAAATCCACCCTCTTTGCCATCTAAATACATCATGTCTGCTCTCTCACCAGAGGAAAACACTGACAGAATTTAGAAACTGCTGTCATCTAAATATTTCTGTAGAAAAATCACAAAGATAATATTCTCATATTTGATAACTTGACTTTTCTACTTCCAATCTCCCTCCACATCAAGAAACTACAGAGAGGTTTCCAAACTTTCTGGTTGAGAAGTAGAATTTATTATCTCCCCAAATCATCAATTTTAGGCTCCAATAAAAATACAAGGTCATTAGTGATGTGCTAGATTATATCCCATCCCTGAAGTTGCTAAATCAACAGGAGAGATGTGCTCCAAATCACCCTGGCCAAGGACCACCAGGTTTAGAAGCTGTGCAAAGGCTCCAAGAGCTGCCTGTGCACTGTGCTGGCTGTGACTGCAGCCACGGAAAGCTCTAGCTGTCTGTGCCAAAGCCCTTTACGCAGATGCACAACTGGAACTTGTAAATGACATGGAGAAACAGCTAAGGCTCATGAAACTCCAAAATATTTCTGCTTCCACCAGTGTGGTCAGCAGGGCTGTAATTTCTGTGCATCCAGTATCTGGGCTTCTTGGAATTTACCAGCCCTGCTGGCAAAGCAGTCACATCTTGTAACTTCCATGCGGGTAGGAATGAGGCTCAAGGAGCTTACAAGCTCCCCGGGGCAGCTGGAGGAACTGGCAAATTCAGTTCAGCAGATACCTGGTGTTAGTGGGGATCTGCCAAGGCCGCCGGAAAGCAGCTCCCTGCTCCTGCTGCTCGCAGCTTTACGCTGCCGAACCCACAGAGCTCCGCCGCGGGGGCTCCGCTCCCCCTGGAGCGGGAGAGGGAATGGCTGTGCTGGGAAGCGAAGTCATGTTCTTGGCTCTGCTGCTACAGGGCAGCAGGAACCTCCTGAGAAATCCAACTGCTCCGTCTTTACCCGATGCCTGAAGGATGCTGCAAGTGTGCTCTCACGCAAATTAACCTCCCCAGGTAGTCTGGAGAACATCCTTGACACGGATTGTATCTCACACAAAATAAAAGACACTAGAGGAGCCAGCAACTACTTCACATTTCAGCCTCAGAGCAGCTCTGCAAGGCTTGATGGAAGGTGAAGATGTTCCTAAGCACAGAGCAGTTGTTTGCTCCTCTGTTGAGTGTTCTTCTTCTGTTTGAGATATCCCACACTACCTGTTGAACTAAAATCAATGAGAAGCACTGAACCCTGCCTGGAGAGCCAGGTGAGGTCAGGGGGATGGGACAGATGGGAAAAGCAAGGAAAACAACACCCACTCTTGGATATATTGTACTGTGTGATGTGGGACAAAACATCCACAAGAAGGGACAGATGTAACAAAATACTAACAAATTACTATTTCACTGTTGTTTCATAGGTAGCATCTTCAGCTGTCATGCGCTTCAGTCTAATCTTCTATGCTCAGAAGTCTGATAAGGTTTAAAGCCTCAGGCTGTCATTATAAGAATATTACATGTACATCAGTATAGTGGATTATGAGTTAACATCTATATGAATTGACATGATATTTTACTCCCTGTCCATAACTGGATAACTGGACTTAGTTATCCTTGGAAGTTTCCATCCAACTTGCCTCCAAGTGTCTATAAAATCACTAAGCAGTTTCTGGAGAGCATCTGCATCTCTCTACATCAACAATCAGCATCAGATACAACAGTGAGCCTCTGAATTCAACCAGATTCAGATTCAGGACAGACCAAAGAATACCCTGACCAATGGAACTGAGCCACAATGTCTAATCTTACCTCAATAGAAGAAAGCATCCCTTGGAGGAGAAGAGTCATGGAGATGAGTCAAACATCAGCCCACCAAGGAAAAGATTTTGCTTCATTCACAGCAGCTTAGAAAAGGCCAGGATTTTCTGGAGAGAAGTCTTTGACTGTGGCCTCCAGCACCATGCTCTGACTTTCTGGTTCTGTGCTCAAAGGGACTCCTCCTAACTCCTAATCCCAGAGATAAACTGCAGCACCTGCTTTGTGTAGCTTACAGAGAAGCCTCTGCAGAAGCCATGGAAACAGAGCAGGTGCCACCAGAAAGGCCCTCACACGGCTGCAAATGTTGTGTGTGTGTGTGTGTGTGTAGGTACATGTATGTTCATAGGTCTGTCCATACTTCCAGGGTTTCTGCACCCACAGAAACTGATTTTTGTTTTCTGGGCAGCATTGCTTTCATTAAGAGCAGAACAAAAGAGACTATAGGAAACATGAATAGGAAGGAGATGTGCCCAATAAGCATGGATAAAGGGAAGCCTGATTCATCAGTGCTCCTTAGACTCTGCCTATTACACTTCCCCAGCAGAAGTCCTCCTTCTCATTTGGGTCTTTGAAGGCTCTGCACAGGCAACAAACATTGATAAAACTCTTCGCCATCGATGTCATCTTTACTTCTCCTTTTATCTACACCGACATTAATACGCACAAAGAAACTTTGCAACAAGAGCCTTTCATACCCTTCTCCTCTGGATCTCACTCCTTCCCCTCACAGGTATCCATTGCCATCTAAAACACACACTGCAGTAACACAGCCCCTCCCATATTCCCTTGTGGTGCACTCTGTGAATCTGAAACCAGTCTGCTATTCTCAGAACCTGAACCTTAAGACAAATGGTTGTATTTAGGATCCCTAGTCTTGCCAGGCTCAGATTCTTTTCCTGAATTTGTCTTACACAACTTTAACCAAATGGAAACAGAAACCATATTTTGCACAGAAGATGAAGACAGAGCAGCAGCCTCATAAAACAACCATACCAGGACAGAAAGTTGAACCCTCACTGAGCAGCCCTGCTGCTGCTCAGATCACAAGGAAAGATGCCTCTGTAGGCATTCCCTAATACTGTGCTACCTGTGCTTTCCCTAATGTCAGAGGGACTGGTAATTGCTTGGGCAAGGCAACAGCTGAAGCCTCACACAGGACACAGTGTTTGTAGGCAGCAGCTTGCTACATCACTTATATAACTTATTCTTTTCTCTTTCATGCCATGTTAAAGAGGCAAACTGACTTAAGGGGTGTAGAGGGGAGTTATTACCACAGTTTAAATAAGAGGAAAATTAGTTTAATTGCATATCTTAGACTATGCTGGCACTCTCCACAAAGTCATTATCTCCCTTTTTAAGGTAAGTCTGCTCAGACTCATAATTTTGGCTCATTTCATCCATGAACACTCCTTTCTTCATGAACTAGAGCAGAAGACTTTGCAAACTAGAAGTGAAGAGGATTAATGTAGCATGCAGGGAAGAGTTCTTCCCTCTGGCTGAGAATGCCCTTGGACAAAGGCACCAATTCAGCAGTTCCAGACTAGGGCAAGTTCGGCTGTGTCTCATACCCCCTCTTCTCCACTGCTGCCCTGACATTTGAGCTGTAACTACCCTAACAGTCCTTTCGGAAATATTTGCACGTTCCTGTTTGCCTTCCAGCCAACATCCTGCGAGCACAGGAGACAAACCCCCTCAGGCCGCCACTGGAGGGCAGCACTACATTTCTAGATCCTTTTCCTTATCTCCCACAGGAATTAATTTCATCGCACTCCAACACAATGGATCCACAACTTATCACTTCGGCTCAAGACTCTCATAAAAGGCTTCTTTGTTTTACAGCAAAGCACGGTGATACCATTTAACTCCCCACATCGCTGTGCAATTTTCTTTGAGAACTTTGGAGCATCCCTGTGTGCAGGGTTTGGAAGGAACTCTGCTGAGCTTTTTAATGGAGATCCATTGAAGAAACATCTCTTTATTTTGCCAGGGTGCTGTTTGTTTCCATGGTGCATTCCCAATCTCATAGGTTTATGGTATTTTCTGCTGCCTGTAAATTCATATGCTTTAACCAGCAACAATAGCAAATCATCTAAACTCACATTCTTAAAGGTCAGCATTCTTTCAATATGCACGTTTATTTAAAACCACAAATCTAAGTTAAGCAATTTTCACCCGAAAACAACTGGATGGTTCAAATTTCCTCGTTTTTTTCTTCTTTTTCATTTTCCTGCTATCAGCTCCCCTATCATTTGGATAAATCTCCACTAGTGTTGGATGTGAATGCTGCCAGCAGGGAGCATGGTCCCACTCACCACAGCCTCAGTGGCATTCCCCAGACAAGGATCCAGGGATGGCAGCTCCACAGTGCCCTCACACATGGCTTGAAGTGCAATTTCCTGGTGGATAGCCACAGACGTGCATGGACAGAGCCCAAAACGTCCACCAAATAAGCCCCACACAGAGGTTTTGCCATACCACCTTTTCTGTTGAAATGACTAAACAGACAATGCATCACGTTACCACATCTCTCATCTACCTTAGCTGATTAATTCCCCTAATTCTGGTCTCTCATTCCTCAGAAAACTCTGCCAGGGGCTGCAAGGATTACTGGGGCTCCAAAGCCAGCTGTTACTATTATGCCACCACAATCTTGGGAAGCATGGATTGAATTTCCAGCCCCATTCGGGACCTGGTCCCACTTCTGACCCCATGCACACCCAGCTCACACAACTGCATGGCACTTGGTGCAAGGCAAAAGGGAATTTTTTCTGGCACTGCCATATTAAATTGCTATGAGAACACCCCACTAATAAAAACAATATGTTGTACAAGTTCCTTTTCCTATTAGAAGCCCTACAAGTCAAGCCCCATAACTAAATACTTGTACTGGAAATCTTCCAACCATGACTGGAAAAACACGCTGACACGAAAGTTTATTTTATAAGACACCAGAGGGGTCACTTCCAGATTAGACCAGATTGAATTCTCCTCACATTTTGTGAAACTCTTCAGGAGATTTGTTGTGGCATTCCACAGTTCTCCAGGCAAAAAAACCAAAAAACAAAACACCAAATATACTGTATAGAGGTTGCAGATGCAAGAGTTGAACACTTCTTTTTAGAAAATACCAACCTACAATAACAAATAATTTTGCTATTCACAAGAGAATCATTGAGTATTGCAAAACTTGATAATTACTGATTCATGACAGATTTAGGAAAAACATCAGCTTAAGTAATCAGGTCAGGGCACTGCTGTTGACCACAGTGTTGGCAAAAGAAACAGTTTCTGTCTTAATATCTTTCATCAAAGTTTAACATTTTACAGTATTTAGCTTTTAGCACTTCATTGGTCCAGACCAGTAAACAACTGATAGCTTGAGAAGTAGAAGTTCAATTGTGAGCAAACATCTCTAGTTACTATTATCTTGCAATTCACTTACAGCATTCACATACTTTTAAATTCAAGCTAGTAAAATCACTGAGAATCCTGAAAGCTCTAATTTATTACTGCTGTTAATAAATTCACCAGATGATTAATCTCTTTTGCAGCCTGTCACCAAAAGTATGCTTTGTCACACACTGCCAACTGGGAATAAAGATTTCATTCAGATCTCAAGGTGGACAAAAAAACAAGCCTACCTTTTTGTGAAGGAAATGTGTGTGAACTTCATTCCCCCCTGGAAAATCAGGAGTTTATCTCTAATAAAGATTACTGCAAATACATCCATTTCACTTTCTTCCATGCCTCCCTAATATTTTTGCCTGACACTGGGAGTAATTCTGAAAAGGCAGCAGTGCAGTGAAAGAAGGCCTCCTGACTCCAAATGAAGTATTGTAATAGCACGTTTTTCCCTTCCTAAGATTCACACGAACCACCCCAAATTTCTAACAGTGAGAAACTGTTCATCCATACCAAGTAAAGATTTGTTTTGCAGTGGAGAGGATCCTGTCCTTCCCCTTCACCTACCAATGCTAAATCCGACTGACACAATGAATGTGCTAGCACTTTGAACACCACATCTTGCCACACTTGAGGCCTCCCTCACAGGTACATTTCCTGCACTGTAGAAGGCTTTTACTAAGCAACGAGAGCCCTGCTGGAGATGAAAGTCATCTGAATGAAGAATCTGGAGTAATTATACCCAAAAAATCCCACTGACATTCTCTACATGGAAGTGTTTTGTCCACATATTATGTGACTGGTAACGCTGAATCATTATTAGCTCCAAAGGAATGTCGTAAACCCCCTCAATCCTCTACCTTCAGAGAAGCAAAATTGCATTTCACTTTGTGCTTTTAGCTAATGTCCTTTTGAATCCATTGAAGAAAAGTATGGGAAAAACATGGAAAGGCCCTTCTTAATAACTGCAATGCCACAGTCCTGAGGCCAAAACCACCTCCTGGTTTTTTGCCCTTCCTTTTAAAGCAGCAAGGAATTTACCAGCAACTACAGGATCTGTCCCCAAAAGCACAGCTACCCACAAAAATGGAACAGGCTCCCAACCCACTGCAGTCAGACCACACAAGTTTTGATGCATCTCCAGTGCAAGGCAGAGAAAGAATCTGACCCTTAGTCCTACAGCAACAAGTGCCAAAAAAGCTATTTTACGATCACACAATCAAACAATCTGCTTCAACAGACTTAAATCATCCATCTTCAGGATGACATATTTCCATGTGTCCACAGCTTCCTCAGAGATACCAGTCAGGAGCACCAGTAACATACAGAGATTTGTATATTAAAAGCCTTCCTGAAAGATTTACAGATTCCAGGTACTTAAAAACTGAGACAGATAATTAATAACTCAGCCACAATTTGCTGACAAAATGTTAAACCAAGAGCTCTCCTTTGATTTAAGCTCAATCAATTCTGCTTTTTCTGCTCTAGTGTTTTCTTGCAGAGGTGGAATTTCTATGATAAAAGCTCTATTAAGAGATCTACATCTGAAAAATGAAGGATGAATGTGAGCAGAAATGACCAAGCCCTAAAACTCTGACACATTCTAAGTGCTGCCTCTAGAAGTCAAAATTTCTACAACCACAGCTCACTGTTTAAAGTGCTGTCGAACATTACACTGAGAAAGGCTTTTTTCCAAAAGTAAGGGAGCTGAAAATCAAAAATCTTTTCTACATAAAATGGGATAAAAATAAATAGGAAGTCTTGAAGTAAGTTCTAGTAAGACACTGAGTAGGTAAATCCTCTCCCCTCCTCTGCACTGATGCAAGTGGCTCTTGCCACATGCCTCTTGCTCTTTTAGTTGAGATTTTATAAATGCATGGAAAGCCATGAGGACAGAGCAGTGCTCCAAGTGCAGCATGGTCTGCACAAAGCATCCAGTGCTTTTCTTAAAGCACCTACACCTCCTTTGCCTGATGTTCACTGAACTCCTGCTCAGCAAACCTCTGTCACCAGCCTTGTGGAGCCTTCTGCAGGAAGTGGGAGCCTGGAGCAGCAAACACTCCCTGGCTGGCAGAGGAAATGGCAAACCATGCCATTGCTGAGGACAAATGCTCACGTGGGAAGCTCCTGGCCTGTGAGCCATGCAGCACCTGCCAGCCCTGGGAGCCACCAGGCTGCCTTGGGGACACGAGGCAACACCTCAGGCCTTGTGCAGCCCCCCAAGAGGCACATTTTAATGTCTTAATCTCCAGAACTGCGTTTACGACCTGCAGCTGTGGTGCCAAAGAGGCCCATGGCCCCTGACACACTGAGACTATTGTTGGCCAAAGAGAGCTCTGGGGTTTCTGGAGTGACATAAGAGAGCTGAACTGCACTGGGCTGCAGAGGGGGACTGGGGGGTTTTTGTATCCATCAGGTTATTTTGGGCCTTTATCACTTCTAAATCATAACAGTTCAAGCACAGTAACGGGTGAATGAGCAGGAATTAATTTGCCAGGGCTTCCAGGGAATGAGAACTTGAACTGATTAATTAAAAGAATCCCCATGTTACACATGACTTAAAATGAATCTATGGTAAGTGATGTGTTAGTCTATGACACAAATGACATGTTGGGGCTGTTCTGCAACCTCTCCACCTCCATGACTTGGAGATGTAGTGTTCCCACTGCCTCACTCCCAGAAATGAATTTTTCCCCAATGTGGTTAAACTCCTACAGAGAATATTTTGGGAGCATACAGGGTTATGGGCGTTTCTGTGCCAGCTTTTCGTGGTATCATCTTCCAGCCTTTTCCAGAATTTTGATCCCTTTCAACCACAGGTATCTGCAAAGAGGGGTGAGGGGATAACCCCATTAATCTCACAGAGAGGAAAATCCCCACTGGTATTTGGATTCTGCTTTCTGTATGACAGCTTAAAGACAAGCACTAAGCTTAATATTCCAGGGAATTCAAATGCTCTGATATACATCCTGTAGTATTAACATGCAGATATTGAGCAGAAAAGTTGTGTCTCTAGACAATAATTAATAAGTTAGCTGAGCAGGTTGTTTGCCAAGTTCACCCCCACACAATATAAACAATAAATGTTCCTGCTTTTCCCCTATTACTAACTTTTTTTTTTTTTCCTCAAAAGAGAAAGGAAAATTCAGGAAGTTCAGAAGATGCTTATGGAACCAAATTATTGTTTAATGTATCTACTGATCCTGATGTTCCTGAATTATAAAAAGCAAAAACAGTCCTTAGCAAGAGCTCTGCCTCATGTATCTGTTCCTCTAAGGTTCTCTTTCACCACAGCATTCCCAAGAGGTCTCAGTTTGGTTGTGCTGGAAGATCCTAAGTCCTCTTAAGAAAGGTTAAATTATTCAGATTAATTCCCCAAATCTGAAGCTAAATACAAAGCTGAAAAATTGCAAAAATGAGAACTAGGGCTTGAACAACCTGCTGGAGTAGAGCTGCCAGTCAATAATCCATGCTGGTCACACACAGTTCATATGAACCTACATGTACCCTTCCCAGAACTGACAGAGGAAGGGAAATGGATCTCCTACATGGAGGGAGGATAAAGAGACAGCACAGAGTTTTTACTCATCCACACCCATTGATGTTGCAGTAGATGAGTTCTGCCTGATTCTCCTGTCAGCTGAGGAGATGCTGAGGTGCCCACAGCAGGCCTGAAGGCAGCCTCACAGACAAGCATCCAAACTCCTGGACTTGGAATGGGATCTGAGGATCCAAGATATGATATCCAAACCAACTGGCTTTGGAAATCCTAGACAGGTAAGTGAATGCACCCACCCTGCTTCCCTGGGCAAGAGTCACATCTTTTCCTCATTGCATAGAGACTGTACCAAGAAACAGATTAAATGATTTGCACAAAGCTTCACAAGAAGCCAAAACTAGAGTTGAAAGCTGTCTCCAACATATTCTGGGTGATACTAGATTTGAATTCTGGCATTTTTATGTTGCTTCTTAGCCAGAGCAAGGAACTGCACTGACAGTTTAATCAGAACAACAGTATATATTCCAGCTAGGATTTCCAATATCAGAAAGGCTGTCTACTCCTTAGATGGGTTATTTTTCTGGGAAGAAGTTCTCATTTTAACCAAATTGGTTGAAACCTAGTACAGCATCAGGCTTCAACTCCCATGTGCAGCAATGCCGTTTTCCAGAGGAAAAAGGAGAAGAAATGACAACTCCAGTGTTAAAAAAACCACACATCTACACTGACAAATGTTTTCTGGGCTGCTGTTTCTCTTATGTGGCATGAGAAAGAGAAAAAAAAGAGAAGGAAAATCACTGATAGAGAATGGAAAAGAGTTGCTGCACAGTATAAAAAGATGGAAGAAGTCAGAAATACAAGCTAGAGAAGGAATATTTAAATTGCAGATACAATTTCTTAGCAAAAGCAAATAGCCAGTACAATTTAAGCTACAGCCCAGATTTGTCATATCTGAAATTCTTACCACATCAAAGGGTCTTTACCTGTATGGTTAATCCATAAAATCAGATATTCTGGAGTTGTAAATAAATTTGTGTAAGTTACAGCCTTGAAAACACTGAGAAAACACTCATTAACCATATTCTCTCATTTTCCAAAGAGGAGCCTAAAATCAACATCACCCAAAAGTATCATCAGGAGAGGTTTGCAGTCCTGGAAAATCCTTATTCCCTGAGATGCAAGAGGTGATGAACCACATATGGAAAGTGCAATGGGCTCATCATCCCCCATATCATCACACCCTCATTTCTTGTGTTGTTTTCAGCTGTATCTGAAAACCACTCACTCTTCCAAAGCCCTTCAATTCCCTATTTATTAGGGCTGCACAACTGCACCAACAAAAAAAGATGGACAACCTCTGGGAGATGCCTTTCCCACTCACTCAGTCTCTCCCTCATGTTTCTTTTACTGACAAAGGACTCCAGCGGGAATAGTCATCACCTTATCTGGGCATCCAGATTTCTGCTGGAGTCCACAGAAACACACAAAACACAGGATCACATCCCCATAAATTGCAGCAGACAAGCAAATTGCATGCTTGACAAATTGTATGCAGACCACAGGCTTGATCTTTAGCAAAAATCAAAATAAAAAATGGTAACAATGTTATACTTTAATATCCTCAGAGCATTGTTAGACATTTAAAAATGAAAGCATGGGTTAGCTCAAGTTAGCCAGAGGCCTCAGCATAACAAAACTCATGCAAGAGCTCTCAAACAGGAGATAACTTGAAGAAAACAAAGGCTGAAATATTACTACTAGATTTTTCTAATCCAGCTCTCATGCCTTTTCTTTGTCAGTTTTCTCTAATTCTGTGTTTGCATCATATGAACTCTACTGCAAAGCAATAAACAAAGAATAACAACAAATACATGTTTAGATTGAATGGAAGAATTTAGCAGAAGTAGAGAATTTGTTCTCTGTCCCTTGCTACTGACATTTTGGTCCTTGGCAACCTTTTGTCATTTCAACACCTGTGATAAGAAACTGATATGGTGAATTTTTACCTCTGTGTCAGCTTTCCATGGAAAGTGAGAGTAACTTCCTAACACAGACTTTCTTTCAAATTAAGTTTACAGTACAGTAATACCTCATGGCACATACAATATACTCAGGATACCTCCCTTGAAGATAAATAAACTTGTATAATATTACCTCAAATAAAAGTTTAACATTTGTCATGTTTAATCAGCAATAAAAAATCAGACATCAAATTCTTCCCAATTTATCCTTCACCAACACTATGTCACTTCCAAGCTGAAACATGGAAAAAAATTTGACATTTGCAGGCAGTGTGGCAGAAAGGCAGCCTGCCATGTTATCAAAATAATTGATGTTCTAAAATTCCTGTGAGTCTAATATGAAAATAACATCTCCACCATTCCAGCTCTGAGTTTAGACAACTCCAGTGTTACTGGATATGACACACTTAGGGACAGAAATCATCTTAAATTGACACCAATGGTCCCCTGAGCTGACAAACACAAGTTGCTTAAATTCTCCATGTGCTTAATTTTCTGTTCTAGGGAGTAATGTTTGAAACAGGAAAAGGGGGTCAGAGCTGGGAGTAGAAGAGATTAAACTGCAATTTTGTTTTCCTCCTTTTCAAGCTAGCCTCTAGTATCAATCTCAGCCTGCTCTAAATTATGTCCAGCTGTCTGTTGCCCCCAGGGACAATTCTAGCAGCCAAAATTAGTTGGGAGTGCAGTGACATTTTAACCACACACAGTCTTCCTTCAGCCTACCTATCCTTGGGTTTTTGAGGACAATGGGGGGTGGCAACACATCCTGCCAGGAAGAAAAAATGTGAACATTGCAGTCGTAAACACATTCGAGCTAAAGAATTTATGAAAACTGTGGGGTTTAAAGAAAGCAAAAACTGAGATGTGACAAAGAGTTCACTGAAGCAGTAGGGAACAGAGTGCACAATTTTCAGAAGGAGCCAAAAGTTAGGAAAAAAGGAAAACCAGGGACCAGCCTGACAGGGCTTCTTCAATTGTTGTAGGGGTTGGCCTCAGCAGTGCCAAGCTGCTCGTGGTCAGCATGGAAGGAGGGATGGTTTGACCACTGGGACATCTTCAGACACCCCAGCTATGTAAATAAGTTGTCCTTCAGCTCATTCACATACCTCACACTCCCATCAGCATTTCCAAGTGTTTCAGTTCTGCTCTCCCACACCAGGCAAGTTTCCAGTTGTCTCAGCAGGGAATATCTGAGCTACCAAATCATGGCCTGAGTATCCTACCTCCATTTAAAGGACTGACAATCATCCTTGGCAGAATGGGGCATTTCAGCAAATGTGCAACACTGCCTGAAGCCAAGGGAAGGGGGTCCCTGCTCAGCCAGCACTCAGACATCCTCCAAAATGATGTTCCTGCTGTTCTCTGCTGTGCAGAACATCTTTCCAGAGGGGAAAAAAACAATTGCAGTCTTGCAATTCAGGCAGAGTTTTCCTATGTGGTAGCTTAAGAAAAGAGTTTTTAAAATTTTTTACTTAATCCAGAACCCAACAACTTAAATTCTGTTCTCTTTGTGTGACATGGATGACAATGCCACAATTAAAATGACAATTCAAAATTCACTAAGTAGTGTTGCCAAGTAGATAAAAGCAATTATGATGCTATTTTGCATTCATTAGATTATTAGAAATACCCACATTTCTTTCTATGATCAAAAAAACAGTGAAGTTTTAAATATATGAGGGACCACATCACAAATAGGAATCCAATTTACACCAACAGAAGCGAACAACTCAGAGCCAGTCTAACACTGTGAAGCTGTATTCCTAAATAATGAAATGTAGGCTTTAAAGGAATCATTCTGGAGCAGGAGAACACATGTCAAAAGATAGCCTGTTAAATATGAAATAAATATGCACACAAAAGTACATGCAAAATGTCCTATAATAATGTAGTCAACTTAGATTTTCTTTATTACACCGTGTTGTTGCTTCTGTTCTTTATTTACCAGTGAGGTGTGTGGATTGTATGTTTTCAGGAGTCCCACTTACCTGTAAGCACAGAAACTGCAATGAGGGAGGGAAAATCCTGCCTTCTCTCACAACCACCTAAAAAAATAAAAGATAGGGAACATATGGTTGCAGCTACAAGTATTCTAAAACTACCAGCTTGGCTGATTCTAGAACAGATAAGAAGTGATTTGATTCAGAGACAAAATTAACGAGCACTGCATGGCCGTCCAAAAAAGAACTCATGCTTTATGTAAGATAACTATAATTTAATGTTAAGAATTCAAGGGATTGTATAGGAAAGGCATTCTCTAGGCCAGCAGTGTCAGAGGTCTGCAGCCTAGTAAGGCATTTTTTCAGACTTCCAGTTTTCCAGGCCTTTCAAGGTCTACATTAAGGAGGACAAAACTTCTTTTAAAACTAAATACCTCCTGTTGAACTACAAGAACAGAACAGAGTTGCTGTATTGTGTCACAGGCTCCTCAGAAGCAAAATTGGGGAATTAATTAAAGATCCAGTGAACACGTTCCTGGACACTTTCTCCCCACCCAAATCCACCAAACCCCTGCATTGTTACCTCATCCTTCCTTCTGTCCATGACCTTGCCCTCTGGGTGGGGAAATAACAGCATTTCATAGCCTGAAAAGGTTTTTTTTAGAAGTGATGATTGCTGAGATGGTGTCTGAAGAGCAGATATTGCCCTGTGGAAGGTTCCTCATGGCTTTCATCTACTGAATTTTTAAGGGCCACAACACACCAGTTCTGCTATTTTAAATTTCCAGGGGAGGTTTAGATTAGAAATTACTGAAAAAATTTCAAGGAAAGGGTTGCAAAGCACTGAAAGGGGCTGCCCAAAGCAGTGGTGGAGTCACCATCCATGGAAATGTTCAAAAATGTGTGGATGTGGGATGTGAGGGCGAGAATATTGAAAATAAATTCTGTTTACAACCAAGTGAAGGGTAAGAGATCTAAAGGCCTTTTTGCAAGTTTATTTTCTTTTAAATCTGCTCGTGTTCAGTGTTTGGCTTGTATAATGCACGTCATGGAAGGAGAGGGAATTACACAAGCTTGAACTGGGGAAAATCATTTCCACATCTAGTTATGGTTGTAATTGAGAACATGGTAGTGATGAACCCAATAATCTTAAAGTTCTTTTTTCCCAACCTTAACGATTCTATAACTGCGTGACTCACGACACACCCCAGAATGACGGCCGTGCTTCGCTCCGTCGAAGATCTCAACCGGACCACAGCGACAGACCAGCGTGAGGGAGCGGCTCCCGGGGCCGCGGCCGCCTTCCCCTCACGGCTTCCGGCGCGGGGCCGGCGCGGCCGCTCGTTCCCTGTCCCGCGGTGCCGGTATCGGTGCCCGGTGCTGCCCTCACGGCTGCGCCTTCACGGCTGTGCCCTCACTGCTGTGCCCTCATGGCTGCCCTCGGTGCGGTGCCCGGGGCTGCCCTCATGGCTGCGCCCTCACAGCTGTCCTCACGGCTCTGCCTTCACGACTGCGCCCCCACGGGTGCCCTCGGTGCGGTGCCCGGGGCTGCCCTCACGGCTGTGCCCTCGGGGCTGCCCCCACGGCTGCGCCCTCACTACTGTGCCCTCATGGCTGCCCCCACGGCTCTGCCCTCACGACTACCCTTGGTGCGGTGCCCGGTGCTGCCCTCACGGCTGTGCCCTCACTGCTGTGCACTCATGGCTGCCCCCACGGCTCTGCCCTCACAGCTGCCCTCGGTGCAGTGCCGGGGGCTGCCCTCACGGCTGTCCTCTCATGGCTGCCCTCACTGTTGTGCCCTCAGGGCTGCACCTTCACGGCTGTGCCCCCACGGCTGCCCTCGATGCGGTGCCCGGGGCTGCCCTCATGGCTGTACCCTCACGGCTGCCCTCGGTGCGGTGCCCGGGGCTGCCCTCATGGCTGCGCCCTCACAGCTGCCCTTGGTGCGGTGCCCGGGGCTGCCCTCACGGCTCTGCCCTCACAGCTGCCCTCGGTGCGGTGCCCGGGGCTGCCCTCA